>JASGXE010009677.1:0-16499 GCA_030068105.1 Sinentomon sp. SZTP_YWyxl
CGGGTCATGATGGCGAATGCATCTTCTTGATGATCAGAAATGGGTAAGATAAAAAATATTTCGAGAAACTTTTCTTTTATTTGGAGATCCCTGCCTTACTACCTGCATCCAGAATTGGGATTACAAAAAAGGCACGCGCCATGTTAAGTCGGCCCGACTTTAGGGCCTACCTACTTTTGTTATCCTTTTCTCAAAAGCATGTTCCTTGAGGCAGGTATCTACTGCTGTTCAAAGGTAAAAAATTTGGCAAAATTTAGAAGAGGATGTTTAATATGCCAAAAACTGTACTGTGCTCCCAATACAAACAATGAAAAGTGCATTATGCCTTGACCCTCTGTCTGGATCAGATGTTGCTGAAAACTTGTTCTCAAAATTCTTGGGCTTCCAACAAGTGGGTACCACAAACAATAAAATTGATACCCATTCGATTTACACATATTCAAAAAATAAAAAAAAATATTCAAAAGGAAAAATATATTTTTTAGATTCAGACCCAACTAATTTCGTGCAGAAATTTGTTTGTTGGTTAACTGCTCTTTTCTGATCTTGTGGAAATTTGCAGACAAAACAATGACCACAAAATGACACCATTCCAGTCGCAAAAAGGAGCTGAGAGACTGCTCATCATAGTTATTTCGCATGGAAAAGGCAGCAGCAATAGTCAGACCTGTAAAAGTACACTTACTGTTGATTTATCCATGTTGAGGCAGTCATGAGGTGGTGGAAATCGTCACATTGTCAATTATCGAGCTACCTGCCTGTGTTCTTTTTGCAATTGACAAAAAGACTTATCCTGTTGGTGCTCTTTTCACTTTTAATTTAGGCCTACTTGCTCACTTGCATTGAGATATGCTGAAAATAACGAGAAAAACTATGTGCCACATGTCCTTTTTTGGTTTTTTTTCGTTTTATACGCGTATTATACGTGAGTATAATACGTCACGTATAATACGTGTCCAATTTCCAATTTACCAATCCCTGGTCTGGGGGTAGGCAGCCCCCCAGCGTGGGGGGTCTGGGGTGCTTGCCCCCCAGCGGGGGTCCAGGGGGCTTGGGGGACAGCGGCCCCCAAAAGCTGAAGCTTTTTTGAAAAATAAGGGGTCCTCAGATGCCATTTTACGACATTTCATGTCCTTTTTTTTCTTATCCTGGAGGGTTTGCAGTCGCAATAGATGGAGCAAGGAAATAACTGTCAGACACGACTTTCTGGATGATTTTTTTTTCATATTACCATTTTCTGTAAATCAAAACAGAAAGTACCTACAAAAGAAACAGAATGTTGCTATTGAAGTCCTTCCTGGTGTGTGCAGGGCATACACCAGGAAGGACTTCAACAGCAACATTCTAGGGTGGGGGTAGGGGGGGTAACCTGCCAGGGTTACCTCCCCAAGGCCGAGGTTACCCCCCTAGCCTTTTTCTGGCAGGGGAATCAAAACAGAAAGTACAAAAGAAACAATGTTGCCACCTATTGAAGTCCTGGTGTGTGCCCTGCACACACCAGGACTCTTTCCCACCTTTTTCCGATGGTAGGCCAAGGGTACCGTCGGAAAAAGGCTTGGGGGGTAACCTTGGCCGAAGGCTAGAGGGGGGTAACCCCCCCTACCCCCCTATGCCCAACCCTGACGTGAATGTGCAGATGTGTATAGAACGCTGCCGAATTTTCATAATTTTCAACCACAGCAGAAAACCTTGTCCAAGAAAATGCCAACTGTGACAAAACCAGCTGACCTTTCCCAGGCATATTTTATTTCACAATTTTTTTGAATGGTTTAAAAATGCAGGGCAGTTGCAAAGACTTTTGGAACAACCTTCATATCTGTTATTTTGGAATTAATTGTGAACAGCACTTTTGAATTGTGTTTGGATCAATGATGTATGTACCCCTATTTTGCATGATGATTACAAAAAAAAAAAAAACAATGCCAAAATGGCATTACAGTGCTTTAGCCAGAAATTTCAGAGGGCAGGGCGCCCCTCTGGAATATGGGGCACCAAAGTCAACGACAGGGCAATGCCCTCAATCGGAGGGCATACCGAGGGGGGTTAAGGGTCAATTTGAGGGGGCAACTTGTGGCCGTTGATTACCGAAGGGTGAAGCGGGGTCTGTGGGCAGTTCCAGCGGGGCTCCAATGTGTACGTAGATCGCTGGCTGGGGATTTGGGGTGCAGCGCTACCAAAAGCTGGATGGTTTCCATCACATCTCTGGCCTTATTTTGTTTTACATCAACCGCTGTCCAAAAAAGTACAATTGGAAAGTCCTGCTCAAGCTCGGGCATGTGTCTGACCGTGGATTTGGCGACAGGAGTTGTAGCCTATCCCAAGAGGTCCGCCTATTTCAGTGGAAGGAAAACACTACCTATGTTACGTTATCGCCAATGGAGTCATTTTAATTTCCGGTAGCAATATTTTTATTAGTTTTTTGGCACATGGTAACCTTCTCCTTTTAACCGGTCAAGCCCGAGCACCGTTCATTTACGTCCGCTAAAAATAAACATTGCGTTCGAGCGACGTAAATATTCGTCAAAGCCGCCAAGATGTGATTGTACGAACGACGTAAATACACGTCCGCATGTGCATTCCATTTTCAAGGGATTTGAATTTAATTACGTAATATCAGCACCACTCAATAATATTCACAGCCGGAAAGAGGAAAAAACAGCGATCCAGCAGACGTTTATTCTGCCAAAATCGGTCCAACCGTTTTCATTCAGCGCACTTTTCAAATTTCCCGCTTTTTTCTCTCAAGTTCCTGTAGAAGGCGCCTTTTTTCCGCGATCGCCTGCCGAAATTTGAATTTTCGGAAACTGGAAAGACGCGCGATTTAGCAGACGCTTATTTCACGTGATTTGCTGCATTCGTTTTGAAATGGCGTCGTGTTGAAATTTCCTGTTTTTTCCAGTTATCGCTCAATTTTGATGCGGTTTGAAGCGTTTTGTGGGTATCTTGGCCGTTTTTTTTGTGCGGTGATTTTTTTGTTGTTGAAAACATTAAATTATAAACGATTTTAATGACACAGCAGAAATCTGGCTTCGTTGGGCAGGAAATGCATGCATTTCCGATTTTTCCGTTTTTCGAAAATCCTTGCAGAAATTATTGATTCCGGCGGGGGCGACACTCCGTGTTTCCGAATGGTGCGGAAAAGCATTTTTAAAACCAGAATTCGTATTCCGGGCTTGACCGGTTTAGACCTTATTTTTAATACCCGCCTGGGCCTGCGTGTAGGCCCATGCCAATTGCGTTTTCCAACTGCCAATTGCTGAATCTTTGGAGCGTTTGATTATAATCATATAAAAGAGGGCAGTCACAATTGATCCAGCTCCACAGTAGAGTTAGCTCAAAAATCCATAGATTATTGGAACACACTTTCCAATTAGGTTCAAGCTTTAGCAAAGTGGCAATCATCATTGCATTGCTGCTGATGACATTTTTTCTTCTTGTGTCAGCTGCCTTATATGCCTGCAAGAGGGAGTGATCTTTTGATTAGTGGGTGGGGCTTAGAACTGGGTAGGGATTTTGAAAACAAGCTCCTCCCACTGACCAAGGCCATCAACATCTCTTTGAGCATAAAAGGAAACAGACAGAGGCAACCGTGGTCATTCACTTGCAAGTGAGCAGAGGTCAGAAGTGCACGAATTTTTGGACAAGAGGGCGCCCATTTTGGGCAGGAGGGTGCACATTCAAGGCAGGAGGGCGCGCATTTAGGGCAGGAGGGTGCCTGTTCAGGGCAGGAGGGCACCCATTGTGAAGGCAGGCCGCTGCGCCCTTGGCGCCCTTCGCACCAAAGGGACTGCATTAATTTGACGTGAGAAATAATAAAAAGACAACTTTCTCCCTTGCCGAAAAATTGAAAGAGATGAAGTCTAAAGAAGCAAGTGGGTTATGGTTGCTGGTGGGCCTCTTTTTTTCTTTCTTGCATTTTCACTGAATCCAGCAAACAAAGAATATATAAAAACACATTACATGGCTGACAAAGGTGGCCAAAAATGTCCTATAATTCTGTTCTTTGTCCTATTAAATGTTCTATATTTTTGTTTCTGTCCTTATCAATCCTATCTTATTTTTTTGAAGTGCTGTGATGCCTTTGGCGGATTTGCCCAACTTTTAGTCAAGAGCTCAACTGAGGAGTCGGATCTTGTTTTGTCCAACTTTCGGATATTCGCCACAGTCACGTTCGGGAAGACTGTTGAACTCTGAGAATATCAACGAAGTGTTTCAAAATGGCGCATCACAGTCTCAAAATTCAAGATTTCGGCAAACAGCTTGACTCCTGAGGCGTTATACCAATCTTCATTTGTCAACGTCCACCAATCGACGACTATTAGACTCAAAGCCCTGATAAATTTTCCCCCAGCCGAAGAAAAACTGTTGCATTTTCCCATTTCAGACCAAACTCTGATAAGAAGTGGCGAAATAACTTCCAAAACTCCAGCCAGCATCCAGAAGCGGAATGCCCGTTTTCAGGAATTTGCAGTGTGTTCTGCTGTCGAAAAAAACTTTATTTCTTCCGATCGCCAAAAAAGCATTTCCCCTACGTCCAAGGCTCCAAAAATTTCACTTTCAAATTGATCGGCATCGACAATCGCACGTCGACATATTCAAATTGCGAACAAGGCGTCGGACACTCAAAAACCAAAGTTGAATTTTTTATTTCGTGCGGAAAAGTGAAATTTGCTTCCAAAAGTGCTCGCACGGGCCACTCATCACTACACACTCAACTAAATTGAGCAAACTCGCTGTTTGCCCAACTTGGTTGTAACACAATAGATCATCCAAGAAAATTAAAACGTAGTCTTTATGCTCTGAAAGAATTTGGGAAATGACATTACTAAAAATGGCCGTGGAATTGACCATACCCTGGGATAGAACATTCAAGGAGAAAGTGCCACTATGACAAATAAATGATTGAATACGTTTCGTTAGCGGGTCCTCAGTTCTGAGGCTGTAGAAAGCATTGCGGATATCCAAAGTGGCAAAGATAACATTATCTCCCAAACGCAGGTAAAGCTCCTCAATCGAAATTAAAGGAAAAAATTCCGGGAGTATCCGGCAGTTAATTTTACGCAGATCCAAAACCATTCTGAACTTGTTGTTGCCTGACTTCTTGGGAATTAAAAGGACTGGGCTCACAAATTCTGAAGTTGATCGGGAAATCACATTTTCTTTCAAAAGTTTTTCCAAAATGTCTTCCAAAATTTTCTGTTTTTCCAAGGAGAGGGGATAGGGTTTGCACCTAATTGGTTCGTAATTATTTAGGCGAAGTTTGAATGTATGCCCATGAATACTTCCTTGTCTATCTTCAAACAGTGATTTAAATGACAAAATTAGATTCTGAAAGGAGTCCCTTTGTTCTGGGGTGAGGTCCTGTCCATACTGAATTTCACTCAAAATCTCATTTGTGCCTTCAGACTCGACCTCCTCCGTGAGGACCGTGATCTGATCAAAATTTCGATGCACTTGGAACTGACTTGCTTGAAAACATGTACTGAGGGGTTTTCCGATAGTGAAGGATGATTCGTCAATTTTCTCTGAAGGAAACTCGACGGAAAATGGGGCAATCTTGTTATCAGCTACACTCAATTTCACAATGGGAAAGGACTTTCCACAAACTCCAAATTTGTCATTTATGAGATCAATACTGGCTCCCAACTTTTTGAGCGTATCCATGCCAATCAAAGAATCTACAACCAGGTCCTTGTTCTTAAGGAAACTCCGGCAATTCTAATCTTCGCCCTGATAAAACCAACCAATTGGCAATCTTCGTTATTGGCTGACCTGACACCTGTGGTTGAGGGAAAAATGAAATTATTGATTTGATATTTCTTGAGACATTTTAGGGAAACAATGGTAACGGGACTGCCCGTATCAATGAGGGCTATCATCTTCCGATTGGATATTGATACCTGAATTCCTGGATAAAACAATTTAGATGGGCGCTGGTGAAAAAAAGTAACGGAAGTAAAGGTACGGCTTGAAACATTTTCACCTGATTCCCTATAACTTCCTTCAGATGTCCGAACAGAATCAACTTCCATCACGCTTTTAGAATCATCTTGGTGCTGACTTTCTTGCTGTTGTTTCCGAGACTGGATGGCAGATGCTGAGAGACTTGGTGACGTGATTCGATCAGCTTCGCCTTTCTGATTGCGATCAGAATTGACTTCGCAGCAAGAAGATTCCAAACTTTATCCAGATTGTGAGATATTCGAGTTGGAAAAACACAAGACTTTAACCTAGGTAGTTGTTCTTGTGAGGAGTTACTGTTTTCAAATTTATTTATAGCAGCAGACGCAATTGTGCCAAGCAAAAACAACCAATGAGGATGGAGTTTTTCATGCGTGGCTGAAAAATTTTGCACCAATTCACTAGAAAGTTCGATAGCTTTTAAAAACTAATTGCCTGTATGAGTTAAAAATTTGCATACTTGCTTTAAGAAAAGTTGAGGAATCCAAATTTGCACGCCATATCCATCTACAGTTTATCATTATGCGCAATATTTTCAGCTGAACTTAATTGAAGTTTAGTGGGCTGATTTGGTGTTGAAGTTCTGTTTTTATTCAAGCCGTACTAGTTCTTGAAGCAGGATGCTGAGTACCATCTGATCTTACGTACGGGACCACAAAAATGCACCGAACAAGTGCAGGATTTCAAAATGTTGTGCTTTTAGCTGCAAATATACGTAATTAAAATTTCAAAAATGAGTATCTATTTCCCGACTTTTTAGGTTTACTCAAATTTTATTTGCACTTGGGGACAGTAAAATGAAAACAAAAGGCAGCGGAAATTGATGGAATTTTGCAGTTAAAAAAGGTCTCAGATTACTGCAGGATGCTATGTAAATGCACTAAAATACCACAGAATCCTGAACATTGTGCATAAAAATACCATGAAAAACTGAAGAAAAAAAACTGGGAAATGCTTCACCACAGAGGCACAAACACCCATTGTGATGAGAAACATTCCATCATCGGTACCAACGTACCAATGTCCAACATGCTTGCAGCCATCAATAAAAAGATTGCCAAATACAAAAAAAATACAAGGCAAATACACCATGTTGCCATAAATATGGCCATAAATGAACCACCAAGCAAACACTCGTGCCAAAAACATGTCTGCAAACGGTCATCTTGAAAGATAATGTGCAGTGTTCAAGATGCAATTCTCAGAAACAAATTCAAAATGCTATGAAACAAATTGCAAAACAAATTTAGTTTTTCTGTTTTTTTTTTCAGATTACACTCAGCAAAGCTGTGTGTGTGGATCTTCAAGTTTTTTAAAAATTCAAATAAAAATGAATGTTATATTTTTTGCATGTATGAAACGTCGGTCGGCCATTATTACCGCCGCTTTTTGAATGGCGTCCACGGACGTGTACTGCATGGCGAATAGTCAGAGAGGTGTAATTTTGAATCAGTGCATGTCACATATATCGTGCTAGACCGATATTGCTGGGGATTTAATATCTGATCAAAATAATCAAAATAAATAATACTTCGTCGAAATCAAAACACGGTCGAAAAAATCAAACACATCTCTGATTAAAAGAAAAGTTTATTCGAGTTGGAAAAACAGGGCATTGATGCCACATCTGAGAAAGGCACCTGCGTTGAAGACCCCATACTTGGAAGTGAGTACAGGCTTTTCTTGCATTTTCATAGAATCGTTTATTTCGAGATTTGGACCATTTTCTTGAATAAACCTATTTGAATTTGTCTCCGGTAATTTTTCCAATTTGCTTGAAAATTTCCCAATTTTCTCCCAAAATGTCATCACAAATTTCCCGTGAATAACAACTTGGGAAAGTTCCTGGGATATTAATTCCCCAAATTAAGGGTAATTTCCCTCACTTCGAACATTAGCAGTGCTGAAGAGAAGGGCCCAGTGGAAAACTACTTCGGAGTCAATTTTGCCCAGATGTCAAAAGGTTTAGTCAACTTTCATTGACAGCACCCGCCATGCAATACCACCCAATTGAAGATCCATTTTCCACCAAACTTCCACTTGTCGTTTTCCACTGGACAATTCTCTCCGCCGCAGGTGTGGTTGTTATTGGTTGGCTCTTAGCATTGACAGCTTTCAGTATCATGGAACACAGGGATCTTCAGCCGAGGGATACCCTTGAAAAAAGGCCAGGAAGGGGAAGCCTAGACTAAAAGGGGTAACCCCCTCCCCCTGAGAGCATCCATCCCATGGTGTGAGAAATCCATCTCTGTTGGCAGAGGGAAATGGCTGGGGATTGTAAAACTTCGCGAGGAACCGAAAGAGCAGCAGTGGAGAAAACAGTTTCTTTTTTTGCGCTCAGTTTCTTTTTTTGCGCTAACAGCCTGCATCATATACAGGGTAGCCCAAATGTCTTTGGCCACAGGAAAAATGTAAATTTGCTGTTTTTGTAAAATTTCCGATCTGAAAATTTTTCTTGCTCAAACCACTGATATCAACACTTGATAGGAAAAACATGTGCATATTCAGGGATGCCCAAAGTCTTTGGCATTATCAAAAAAATTAAATTTGCTGTTGTCATATTTTGTGATTTGTGACTTTTTCTAGCTCCCACCACAGATGTCACCACTTTTTTGGTGCTAAAATTTCCGATTCAAGTCTTGACATCCGTTGACAGAGGTAGAAAAAGTTTCAGATCACAAAACATGTATAGGTGTATAAAAAAACAAATTTACGTTTTTCCTATGGCCAAAGACTTTTGAGCTACCCTTATGATACATCCTATTATGGCAATCGAAATTTCCCTCTCCTCCTATTATGGCAATCGAATTTCCCTGTCAATTCATCCGAAGTCGCAATCCTCCTGACCCTTGCAATCCTGACCCTTCTCTCCGGCATGAAAAATGCGGACCTACACAGTCTCATTGGGGCAGGAAAAAGACACCTTTTTTGTTGATTTTATACGTAAGTGCAACTGTCTAATTTTTTAACTTCTTTCCTTTCACATACATAGAGTTCCTAAGCATGTTTTCTAGTTCAATTAACCTAAGTGACGCAGTTGCTTGCAGTAGTAGTTCTGTTTAAAATCACTGACACCAGTTCGTCAATCATGGATCAGCACTTCTGTCTGAGATGGAACAATTTCCAGAACAATCTCTGCGAAGTGCTTCAGAACCTTCTTTCTAAGGAAGTCCTAGTCGACGTCAGTTTGATCTGCGAGGGCAAAATCATCAAGGCACATCAGAACATCCTATCTGCCTGCAGCCCTTACTTTGAGACAGTTTTCTTTGCCAACACCCATCCTCATCCTGTGATAATTCTCAAAGACATCAAATATGAGGAGATGAAGGTGAGTGCTGTAGGTTTAGGTTCCTCAGAGTCTTTTTCTTGTGATGGACAATCCATTTTTTTCTTGCGAAAACATCTGCTTCTGTGAAAGTTGAACCTTTTTTTGGAAGGAATGTGTCATTTTGGAATTTTGTTTGTGCATTTATTGAGGGACAAATGAGGTGGGCCTATTGCCAAACCACCCTCACAGTGGGTCGGTCAGTTGTGATGATTTGCAAGGGCTCCATGCTTCAGAATGCATATTATTATTTTTATACCCGCAATGCTAAATTGGTTGCTGCTTTGGTGATTGGACTGGCGGCATTTTTTGAGCTGCTACAGATGTGCAGATATTCCCAAACTGGTGCCAAATGGTGTCTTCACCTCGTTTTCCGGGGCAAAGAAAACACCTTTGTGTCATTGACGTCTGGAGAATGCACACGTTTTTATGAAGCTGTGACCAGTCACATGTTTTGTTCGGAGATTAGTTCCGAGTTTAAATTTAAAAAATCTTGGAACAACTGCAAACGAGGCAACATTTTTGGAACAACTGCAAACTGGTCAACATTTTTTGTGGCTGATGTGAATTAGTTTCAGGGAAAGCAAAAGTTAATGTTTCTGAGCAACACTCACATCTGTCATCTTTGGCCACACTGTCAAACGTCGCTAGTTTCAGTGAACATTGATCCGAGGAACCGTTGATTGTGTTTACTTCTGAAATTCCATCTTTGTTTTCTAGAATTCCATTCATGCACTCATGTTGTTTTTATTTTACTGTGCGAAAATATCGGCTTCTTGGTTTTGTGCTTCCTTCCTGGGCCTTCTTGACTTCAGGTGGGAAATTTACTAGGCCCATTTTTGGTTTGCAATCTGCAAAGCATGAGAGGAGACCTTTAACTGGCAAATTACTAATTTTTGTTGTTTTTTACCTTTTTCAAGTCCAATGAAAAACAGTTGATTTATCACCAAGTCAAGGGTGCCACATATGGCACTCTGCTTTCTGGTACATACATACAAAACGCAAATTTCACTATGGGCATCAGCATCCAGAGTGCCACATTAATTGGTCACGATGCTCCCTCCTTCTGAGCTGAATCCTCTGATGTGTCTATGGTCTCGTGCGTCTGGAACGGCAGAGTGCAAATGATGGCACTCTGTTCTCGGTGCCATTCCATAAACATTGTACAGTACGTCGCAAAAAACCTGTTACATCTACAGGGGGAATGGGAGTTGATGATTTCCATTTGCAAAATACTTGTTACACACATGGAGACGTAATGGAAGGTGATTTCCTTTTGCAAAATACTTGTTACACATGTTGGATTAGATGGGACAACCAGCGACCCATCTTAGCC
The DNA here is from genome assembly GCA_030068105.1 of Sinentomon sp. SZTP_YWyxl. NCBI lineage: Eukaryota > Metazoa > Arthropoda > Protura > Sinentomata > Sinentomidae > Sinentomon > Sinentomon sp. SZTP_YWyxl. The sequence continues at coordinate 10,623 of JASGXE010009677.1, forward strand.
AATATGTGTTAAAAGTATTTTGCAAAAGGAAATAACCTACTTCCATTACGTCTCCATGTGTAACAAGTATTTTGCAAATGGAAATCATCATCTCCCATTCCCCCTGTATATATGTAACAGGTTTTTTGCAACGTACTGTACCTGGCTTGTTTGTGCAGTGCACCAATGTTGGCATGGAGCACTGGACTGGAAGAGGTCAAATTATAGGCCGTACCAATCATTGTTGCTCAGAGTGGGTGGCCTGGCCTGTCCATTCGTAGGGGAAAATTCCTCTGCTCTCAGGTGGTCATACTTTGAGGGCCATGGATGTGCAGTCGTGGGAGAGAGGGGCTTAGTGCAGTTCCAGTGGGTTGCCTTGCTGCAGCCTGGTGGGGGAGAAATAAGATTGGAACAGCAAAGAAGGCTCGAGACTTTTTTGACTGATTCTTGCAGGGATAGTTTGGTTGACGTGAGTTTCTAAAAGTATCTCCCTTGATTTAATTTAATTTTGCAGGTGTTACTTCAGTTCATCTACAAAGGTGAGGCGAGCGTGGCTCAGGATATGCTTTCTGGTTTTCTCAAAACCGCAGAAGCTCTTCAGATCAGAGGTCTCAGCGATGACAAAGGTTGGTTCTTGATTGACTGCATCTGGGATTTGTTGCTGACTGGGGTTTGTGTCTTGGCATCTTCAAAATGTGTTTTGAGATACGCTTTCGACACTAAGTTCCATTTTTATCATGTCTAGAGTCTAGTGAACGAGGCTCCTAGGTGAGGTAACAGTGTTTGGTTCTTTGATGTAATTGTCTCTCAAGGTGTGTGAAATTACACTCTCAGGTAACTACCGACATCAAATTAACACTGTAACTTCACCTAGTAGCCCAGTTCACTAGACTCTAGACATCATTGTACCCTCTCAAAGCTTCAAGAGAATGTTTTTTCAATTCTCCATTTTTTGTGTTGTTTTCCGGGACTTTTAACAGGCGCCAGGGATTGTTCACACTGCCTGCTGTGGTATTTGCCCACTTTTGTCAACAATTGCGGAGTGTATGAATGAGGAGGCAGCATTCCCTGTCGAATTTCAACACCATGGCATTTCAGCTTAGGTGTTTTTCATCTGACTTGGTTGAAATTTTAGGATGATTGAAACCATTGAAGGATGATTTCATGCAAAATTTCACCACACAAGCAGTTGCTGAGATGAGGCGTTTTTGCTTTCGCACGATGCTGAAACTTTGTGCTGACACCCAGAGAGGACAGGACGATATTTGACAGTTGTCAAATTTGACAAATTACGGGCTCAAATTTGCAAAAAACGCTGCAAATTTGAGTGATGGACCCAGAATTTTAATTTTTTTTTCAACCAGTAAATTCTCCACTTTTTCCACAATGTGATAGATCAGCATGAAAAATTCAGGATCCCTACCTCTCATAAAGTCAATACAAATTGAGATGGAATGAGTAACCGAAGTAATGAATATCAAAATCGGACTCTACACTCAATTTTGGCACTTCTTGCACAGATGGTTTTTTGGATGGAATTTGGCTTGGCCTCTGTGGCACTTTTGAGATCCTAGATACAGCTCCACAACGTTTTCTTAGAAAGTGTGGAAATTGAAAGTGCTCTAAGGGTTAAAGATAACAATTTGTGGCTTTTTTTGTTCTGTTGTGCATCCGAAAAATTCTCGACAGGGAAAAAAAAGCATTTCTATCAGGATTTTGAGGCCAGGAATAAATTCTACATGCTTCAATTTGTGGAAAAGACAAATACCAAAAATACAATATTGGTCATCTTTGTCAGAAAATAGAGTTTTGTCCCCTTTTTGTTGAGAGTTCATTTCTAGCAGATGTCACCTTTGGTGCCTTGCATGGAACGACGGATTCATTTCCCACCTAAAATGTACTGCTTTTTGCTTTTGATTCCAGATAACGAGCCGCAATCTCGAAAAGCTGCGCCAGAACCACAAAGTCCTCAACGTTCTGTGATCACAACTCCGACCAAAGCACCGCTGACTGGCCCTTTGAGGACGGGCCCTCAGCTCAGGAACCAGGCATTCCCGCAGCTGCCAGCCATACCAAGATTCAGAGGCCAAAGTCAACAGAGTCCCCAAGGGATGAGGTCACGCCCGCTCTTTCCACGTGCTGCCTCGCGGCCTTTCGGCGGACCGCCGGGAATGCCTTCAGCACGTCCGCAAGGTCTTCCACAGATCCCGCCAAAGCCGTCTTCGTTTAGTCAGTTTCCTAGTTTGCCATCGACACCGCCAAAGGTCCGACCGTTCCGGCCTGTTTCTCCCCATGTCCCCGCACCGTCTGTCCCAGCGCCTCCCATTTCGATTAAAGACCCTTCTAGCCCCCTCTCCGTACCTGAACATATTCAGTCTCCAAACTCCGTCGGAAAGATTGAAGCCGTAGACGCTGATGGTGATGCTGGTGTCCCTCCGGAAAAGCGCCGGCGTCGCTACTCGGCGGAGGACGCGATGCAGAAACCTGTGATAAAGACTGAACCAGTTGAAGCGCCTCCGACGGACACGGAGTCCGACCCGAACCTAATGCAGCCGGAACACCACCCGTCTCTCCCCCCGCCGGTCCCAACCACTAACGGGCAGATACTGCCAGACGAATCAGGCCTTGAAACCACCGTTCAACCGCCAGCGCTTTCCGACCCCGGAATTGAGGGAACCCCCTCTGGAGATGCAGGCGAACTTCCTCACCCACCTGACGCCCCACCTGCTGTGCCCTCGTCGTCCGATCAACCACCTCCTATCGCCTCCTCCTCATCTCCTCCAATTTACGATGTCATCGATCTGATGGACTCTCCCGAACAAGAGTTCAAGGCTGAAAATCTAACTTTTGATGATGAGGAGATGGGTGCTTACGACGAGGGTTACGAAGTGAGCAACTTTTAATCATTCCATGGTTTTTGTTTTAAAGCTAGGTACCTATCCTATTTATGGAGTTTTCTCTGTTGCACAGGGAGTCTAAAGCAGTCGAATTACAATTGTAAAAATGTAGAAAAGGGAAAAATTGGCTTGAGAATGTAAGGTGGCAGGCGCAATGAAGGTGGGCAATAACTCGGCACAATTTTTAGGCCTACCTTTTTCGGGTCCAGGAGCTAAACTTTCAAGGAGGGGTGGGTGATCACTTTTGACTGGCAACAGGGGTTGGTCATCACACCTCGCTGTTAACCTTCCTCTCCCCAATGCTTGTTTGAACATGCTTTATGATGTCCACGAGGCAATGTTCCATGGTCCAGTGTCACACATTGTCAACAACTTCATTGGGCTTCTGTTGGTGGTTTGAGCGAGCAGAAACAGCAAGGTTCTATTGTTTCTCCCGATGAACAGCTCTCAGGAGTTCTTGCTGGCTGTTACAAATGGACAACATTTTGGCTTCCTTTGCTCAATTTTTCGGTCCAGTTTCGCCTTTGGCAAATTAAAGGGAGCTAAGTGAAGACAGAGAATGAAAAATATTGTTGAACAACAATCCGTGGGGTGATCCAGTGCGGATTAGCGCTAATCCGAGGTTGCGAATTAAATTTTCACCATTTACTTCAATGGCAAAAAGTTACTCTGCAACCTCGGATTAGCGCTAATCCGCACTGGATCACCCCACGGTATGGGTTTTAAATGGAAAATCGCAGGTTAATTTGTCCACGGCGATTTGCAATCTCTTGCAGGGCGGTTTTCATCCCACTTTCCCCAATGGCCACCTATCACCTCCGTGGGCAGTTATCAACAAGACTGTTCTTTACTGGATTCAATTCCAATTTCTCCTGAGTTGCACTTGGCACTTTTTTAGACTCCAACTTTTCTAAGCATTTTTACACAGTGTTCCTTTGTATCATCTCAAGATGCGACCCAAGTTAGAATGAATTCAAATTGTTCCTTTTCACTGCAGTTCTCAGAAGACAGTCAATCGTTCAGCAACGACCAGAACTATGGTGATGAGAATTTCATGCGTCAGTTTGAGGATGGCCTGCCAGGTCCTTCTGGGGTCGGAGGAGAAGGAGGAGAATTTGCTGAAGGTGAGTACTCCGATTGCCAGTTTACCCTTGCAGGAAGGAAGGCCAAACCTTTTGAATAATTGCGGAGGGAAATGATGTTGATGTCCTTCAAGCCCAAGGACACTTGACTTTTCCTCCAAAATAGCCACTTTGGAACATAACAATCTGCACGTCTTGACCGACAGGGGCTTGAATATTACTCTGCATTGATTTATTGATTTTTCCCAGCCTTGGAGGACTGATTTTGATGGATTTTGGATTTCTGCACTTTGATAGTGTCAGAACCGGCTTGGTGTCTCCAGGACACTAGCAGGGCTTCTCCTTGTGAAAGGACAGGATTCCAAAAGTTCCCAAATCAAAAATTTTCTATGGTCCGAAAAGCATCCTGACTAATTCGTACATTCCACATATTTATTCCTGTCATTACAAGTGAAACAACAGGTCATTCATTGAAATTAGCTAAGCTGCTGGGAAATTGATTACCTTTCCTCGTATTTCTTGCCTCTCTTGCCTGATAAAAACATTCAACTGGCATGAACCCTCACTTTTTTTTCTCTCAGATTGTGTCTAGGAAGGTTATTGTTAGTGGGGTTTTCGGATGGCGGGTGCACACCTTCGAAGAATGCAAACAATAATAATTATCATGATTAAAAAAAATTGTAGTCTAAAAATGCAAAAACTCATGTGCACATGATTAGGACTGAATGAACACTGGTATCCCTTGCAAAGCCTGCGTACTCAATAGCCTGTTGGGTACCAAGAACCATGAACATGCGATGAAGCCTGACTGGTAATTTTCCAACAAGCACATCCAATTTCCACCTTAACCTGTCTTCCAAGGCTGCCTGTTTACTGTTTGACCTGCGCAGCTTCCTTCATAGAAATGGTCTACGTGAACACAAGCAAAGAATTGTGTGTAAGCAAAAGGTTCCGAGTTCAAAACCATCCTTCCTTTTGTCATGCGTGATTCCATGTGTTGTTGAGGATCATTTCTGTTGTGAAGTAAGCTGCACATTACAAGTTGAATGGAATTGAATTGAAGTCTGACCCTGGCTTTGTTTAGGTAGGTGGTTAAGTGGGTGGTTCTTTGACTTGCCTGTCATAAGGATGCGACTTGCAAATGCTGGAGAATTTTTGATGAAAAAAGCGAATGTTGAAAGCTGCATAAAAGACATTTTTTTCAAAGGACGACTGAAGAAATTTTATCCTGAGCTGTACATTTTTCTGTGACTGACAACACACATTTTTCCTGGCTCCGGCATTTGCCTCTTGCATTTTAAGGATGGGAATCATGATGATTATGTGGCAGGCCCCTGTTTGTCAGATGGCAGAAAAAGTTGGTTTGGATTGGCAAAATTGCTTTGCCCGCGAAAAAACAATCGACCTTTGACTTCTAGGGCATAGGCATAAGCAGGGGACAAGGGGCAACGATATTTGCCATCCCCAAATAATTTCTTCATGATTCTACACACTTCACGGCATTGTTGGTTGTGGGTTCTTTTAAAGCAAGCCTGCTACTTTTTTGATGCTCTCAAAGCCAACTTGCTCTCTTTGATGTTGGGAAGGATTAAGGAAGCAAGAAGTGTCCCCACTGGACACCTGGGCATAACATGTTGTTAACCGATAGCAAAGGATTCTGATGCAGTGAATTAAATTTGCCGAGGGTTTCGATTTCCAAAGTGGCTCTGTTTGGCTTTCTTTCCTTTCAATATTTATGGTTGTGTTTGGCTGTGTGTCAGAACTTGTGTGCGAATCAACACGACAAAAACGAATTGTTTGCCTCTCTGTGGCATGATTTCCGTCCATTTGCTGCTTCTCACTTCTCATGCAGCTTTTGTTTTTGTGAATAGTTGTCTGGTCATTCTCGAGTTCCAAATGGAGCAAGTTGCTCCCGTTCA
>JASGXE010009678.1:0-15498 GCA_030068105.1 Sinentomon sp. SZTP_YWyxl
TCCTTCATCTCCACCATCCATGTCGGTTGGGATTTGATGCAGTTCACGGAGATGGTCCTGTTTCCACGTACGTAGCCGATCCAGTACCCCAGACAACGCTTGGAGAAGTTCAGCACTGTTGGGCCAGGTTGGTTGAACCTTGTCGAAGTCAGTACCCATCCCTGTGGATAGTCGATCGTGTGGAAGCGTTCCAGGGGCAGCAGTGGCAGTCCACTTGGGTCGTAATCGAACAGGCCGACCCAGTCACCCCTCTGGACCTTACCGTTGTGCCAATACAGTTCTATCTGACGGTCTGTTATGTTTCCCTCGAGGTCAGTGGCGGCTAGTGATGAGATAGCAATGTACACGCTGGGTGCAGATGGTGCAAAATGGTTAGGTGCAGAAGCGTGGAAGATGGTTCGGTGTTGGAGAGTTGAGATGTGCTCATGCAGAGTTGGATACAAGCCTTTTGTGCAAGCTAAATAGATGGTGAAAAAAGAATATAGGCAGTGAGAAAGCAAACATTTTGTGCAAAAAAGTAGTGAAAGCCAGTGAAAAGCAGCTAATAATAAGTGAGAAAGTGAGAGTGAGAAGAATAAATAGTTGCGTGTTAGGACGAAGACAAACTAGGCAGGAACTGCGGGTGTCTGTGGAACTGCGGGTGGTGAAACCATCTACACAGATGGTTTCAGCAATGCGGTCTGTCAGGACGGTCATCCTGCGTGTACGGGTAAGTTACATTTTAAACAAAGCTGCAATCTAGAGCTTATTCGTCATACAGCAAGAGTGAAAACGATATGCGATTTTTCTTATGTGAATTTGAAACCTCAACGGAACGACGATCCCTATCAGGACAAATTCCATGGGAATTTCCTTTAATGAAAAGGTCAGAACTTGGGGGTGATTTGACGTTGAAAACAATGAATGAACCACTGCATTGGAGCAGGCTCGAGACCTAAACCTCGGGGAGAGCAAGATTCGGAGGCGATGTCAAAATATCCGTATATTTTCCTGCGGAGGTAAGGTATATAAACCCTGGGGGCTTGGGTTCCGTCCGTTTCGGGCGCTTGCCCTCGGTTTGAACCGGCAAGGACGGTGTCCAGGCATTTCATATTGTATATCATATTGTATATTCTGTTGCCCGGCTGCCTAGTAAAGAAATGCCTTTCCTGAAATACTGAGCGAGAGAAGGCAAATGGGGATTGAGGAGATGGACGAGTGGTAAAAGCAGAGGCAGGAAAAGGTTGTGAGAGTGTGAAGTGGAAATTCAGAGGGTCTACAAAACAGTGGGAGAGTTGTGTGGGATGGAAGGAGCTAAGGTAATAATGGGGTAGGAACAGATGTCGGAACAGATACGAGTAGATGGGGTAGGGACAAGGCGGTCTGGATGAAGAGGGGATGTGATGTTTGTAAGTGGTGCAGGGATGCAGAGGGATGGATGGAATTTGTAAGAAAGGGTGAGAGGTTGAACAAGGCCAGGAATTGGAAAATGGCCAAAATCAGAGAAATCGACTGCACCCATAAGATCAGGATGGCCACAGAAAGGACTAAAACTGCAAAAAGAATGAGTGAAGGGTGAAAAGGGAAGAAATTCGCTGAGATATTTTCGCAAAACTGCAAAAATCGAACACAGAAATGAAATGAGAGCTTACCGTGGTGTGCTGCTTCCCTCTTTGACGGCTTGGCTCGTTGTACGAAGTTACTGGTCCATGGAAAAGCCTGACCGTTGTTGGCCTGCTGGACTCCGTACCCGGCATATCTCGAGCCCTGCTGTGCCAAAATTTGACTGGCACTCACGAATAACACGGTCAGATGAATAAACCATGCCGAGAACCTGGTGAAATGCGGCCGCATTCTTTATCCTGGGTGTCAAATGTGGCTGAAGACCCTGAAATTGGAAATACGCCGCATTTTTTTAAAAAGTTATAGCTGTATAACTGTAGTTATACATATTACAATAGAGAATGTCAACTTCCGCACTCTGGCGGTTCGGAGGCAAACGATTGCGGGAAAAACACAATGTGCGCCGGAGTATTTTCGCAGAATTTTGACGTTGATTGTTGGCATGTGGGAAGGGTGACAAATTCAGCGGAAAGAAAGGCCCAGTGGAAAACTATTTCGGTGCTAATTTCGCCCTGATGTGACAAGGTTTTCTTGACTTTCATTGACAGCCACCGTCATACAATGCGTCCTCATTTGAAAATCGAACTTTTCGCACCGAACTTTCCACCGAAGTCGTTTTCCATCGGACCCTTCTGTCAGCCGATTACATCAGAAACATCATCATCAAAAATTCATCCCTTTGAATTGAGTTCATATTATTGGTTCAATGAATTATTGTAACCAGGAGAAATACTGTGGTCTTCGCAACAAACCACCTTAATTAGGTTATAAGTCCTGAAAACACCACATGCCCGATGAAGGCGCAATATTGAGTTCAAAATTTCAACACCAGGGGTAGAGTCAGGTCGGGTCGTTCGGCAATGAGTGCCCAAACTAAACAAAGCTGAATATTGTGAGATGGTTGCCAACGATTCAGAATTTAATGTTTTTTCGGAATGTGCGATTTTGTGTGGGGGAGGGGTGGTATGCTCTCTCTGTCGGTTCTCCAGAATATGTGCCAGCTTTGTATGGTGGCTGTTCGAATATTCAGCACCTTGTGCCTCGGCTGACGGCATATTTCCAAAACCAAAATATGACATGGCTGTATAGTGGCGGCGGAAAAAGATTACTCATACATTTGTTTTTCTCATTTAACTGTTGCCTCCGAAACTTTTTTTTTCTTTCTTTTTACTCTTATGCATTTGGTAGAAATTAAAGCGCCAGATTGCAACGGAGCTTTCTAGAGGTGTCAGATTTTGACATCAGTGATGAAAGAGGATCTTTTATTTCTACAGTATGGAGTTTTTGCTAAAATCTCAAGAATGGAAATTTTTCACATGTATGGGTAGTCTTTTTCCGCCGCTAGTATACAGGAAGAACTTTTAAACCCCAGAGGTACCAACTCTGAAATGCTGGCTCTTTCTTTTTCAAGGACTCGCGGAAATCCAAATGTGCTCGAACAGACTAAAAATGGAGAACTTTGGGTAATTCCTGCAGATAAAAATCAAAACTGAGAATTCTGGCGTCGCAAATGCCAATCGGAATCTCGGGCGGCACCGGGTGTCGCCCCAGACTCCGCCATCGTGGTTTCAAGGGGACCGGTGACTGGGGCAGAACGAACTGAGGCAGAAGTGGACTGAGGCAGAATTTTTGCATTTTTGGAGGCTGATTTTTTTAATTTCTGCGGGTTAGGTTAGGTCAGGTTAGGTTAGGTTAAGTTAGGACAGGTGTAAGCTACCACCTCCAAGCAAAAATTCCCTCCAAAACTCCCTCCTTTGTCCAATTCTACCTCAGTCCAATTCTGCCTCAGTCCACTTCTGCCTCAGTCCGTTCTATCCCAGTCCCCCGATCCGTTTCAAGGAGCAGAGTGTTTGGGAGATGGTCCTCCAAAAGCAGTTTTTTTTAGAAAACCCGCAATGCGCGCAGCGGCACCATGGAAGATCCACGTTTTCTTCTGAAACTCCATGAATGGAGTTCCACTGGAAATGAGTTAAAATTTACATCTCGGCGCGTTAAACACATTTATCTTTGCTCGGTAGGTATTCGGAAAAATGCTTTCATTATCTGCAGCAACTGATGCCAAAATTGACTTTTGCAGTAGCGAGTAAGAGCAGATTCGCAGAAAGTGTGTTTGACCAAACATAAGCGTATGAAGCGGGTAATTTGCTAATCTGCAAACACGCATGCGTCACTCGCAGAAATGAATTTGGAGGCCTCTCGGAATGTTTGCTTCAAACATCCTGCTTTCAAAAGGCCTTAACCTTCACAGTCATGTTTAACTCTCGTTGATATGCTCACAATACCTTTAAAGACGAATATTAAAACAAAATAATTTCGATTTTAAAATTTTCAAAACAGGTGTCAATTATAAATCAATTGAATGAAAACTTTTGACAAAGAAGACATTTTTCGAGGAAGCCAAATTTTAATTTGTTGAAATTTTTCTTTCGTCTGATTTTGAATATGATTTTGATGAATTTGAATGTGATTGTGATTGTGTGAGAGATTTTGATGTCTAATTTGCTGTTCCAATCATTAATTTTATTGCGTTTTGGACACTAATTTGATTTTAGATTCATTTATTTATTTTAAATCACTCAACCAATTATCCAATTTATTGTTTCAAATCAATTCATCAAATATTTTGCAACCCATCTGCATGACACAAGTTTAAACGTTTTGAAATAATTGCAATAAAAAGTCAAATTTTGAAAATTCAAAAAAAAAAACAAGAACAAGAATAAAAAAGATTTTTTCATTCATCATGATTAACCCCAAATTTCAGATAGAACAAAAATGTCCGACATTGGATTTCGTTGAAATTGCAAATGTGCATGCGCATCAATTACCGATAAGCAAACGGAGCAGTGATGTGGAATCTGCCGAAACAAATGACTCCGAGATACAAATTCCAGTGTTTTCGTGAAAAGTAAACACGCAAAGGCAAAAACGACACAGGAACAAAGCAAACATGACACAAATATCAAACAAAAACACAATAAAACAAGGCACAAACAAACCCAAAACATGGGCAACACGAAAAGAAGGACACACAGGGAGAGCATTTTGACGCTTCGGTGCCTTGAATTGTGTAAAATGTGAAAGATCAAATTCGTTTGTTGCCGTAGCATCACGTATGGCCTTATGATAATTATGGGGCATGGCCAGTGGCGCACTTAGGATTTTGATTAGTAGACATTGGGATTTGGTTGGGGGTCAGGGTAAAGAGAAAATTAATTGGTGATTGAGTGGAAAGTAGTTGGTGCAGAATCCGAAATTGTTTGGGAGGAGGTCTGCATACAGTCGCTGAAACAATAATGTACCCATTGATGTGGACTGCACATTGTCCCTTGATTCTTCTTTACACAGGATTTTACAAAGAGAAAAAATTTCATTTCTATTCCGCTTTTCTTTTCATTTAAAAATCTCTGCGAAGCGGGTCGGGAAATGAACAAAATGCCCATTGTTGAAATTTTCCATTGTTGCGGACAATGGTGGAGGTCCCCGTGTAAAAGCCTGTGTAAAATAGAACCAGGGGACGATCCGTGTTGCTTGTTTATGGGCATATTGTTGTTCTTGTGACAAACGTATAGAAAAACATTGAGCGACCAAACACACAACACATATCCCCATTTATGGGCACATTATCATTTGTGACAATAATGTGGTTGTGAACCAACAAAACAGGCACCCATTTGTGGGTAACATTATTGTTCCCGTGACTGTACAGTGTTGGCCCAACAGATCGCGCGGGTCAGGTTCTGGTGTCCAAAAACTTCAGGTGAGTTTCGCAACTGAAGATCGAAAAAGGCCGATATTTTTACCCTGAGGTTTTCGATATGGGCATTTGTCCCCTAGTTACGCATCGCACCTGTGCTGACGGTCAAGAACGAATGTGTAAAAACGCACTAACCTTAAAAACTCGTCTGCCAGATGCATTCCTGCGCAGCGTGTTATCTTGGGTCAACAATGTTTTCAGGTGATTCTGCGCCGGTTGTCACGTACAAAGTCCGGACGAGGTGACAATCGTGGATCCGTGCGATGTCACGACGTGGATGGCGGTGAACAACTGTCTGAAGACGCTGTGTGCGGCAGAAAACGACCCAAGATATACAATGTCTTAATCCAGAACTTTGTTTACCTACAATGTTTCTGACTCCAAGTTTTGTTTGCGTAAATTATCAGCATCAGTTTGCACTGTGGTGCCGAGCGTGGAGTTGAGCACGCTGCTGGCGTGACGGCTGGACCTCATCTGGCCACTCAAACACAAACAGAAATCAGAACACACATGCCATTGCCATTATCGTCGATTTCATTATGACAAAACGCCCATTTTCATTGACCCCGCGTGAAACAGTCCGGCAGTCCCATTCCAAACGATAGCAGTCCAACATGTATTCTGCAGACGCCAGAAAACTGTGTTCATGGCGTCTTCCCTGCCTGGATATGAAATAAGAAAATCCATGGTTTATTTTCTTCCTAATGATTCATTATTTTCCGCGTCAGACATCATGCAAATCCAAGAAATCAGGTGTGTGTGCATACAAATTGCGATTTTCCCAGACATATCCGTGCGAAAAGGCGTTTATTTGCTCATGGTTCAAAGAGGCGTTTATTTGCTCATGTTCATGGGATGGGAAGACATGGCATGAACGTCATTCCGCTCATGATCATGATCTTCACAAAAGAGAGTCATAAACAGTGCGTGCAGTGGGGTTCAGAGGGGGAGTACGACCGCCCACTTGCCAGACGTACGAATACATCACAATAGAATCTCTCACAAATTCGAGCAGGTCATGGGGAAATGTCAAAATTTGTGGCGAACGCGCACACCGAAATAATTGTAAAATTTTTACACTTTTGACCGACGCATCAACCAGCGCCACTGCTTGGCGCTCTCTAAAATCTTGGCACACCGAAATAATTGTAAAATTTTTACACTTTTGACCTACGCGTCAACCAGCTCCACTGCTTGGCGCTCTCTAAACTCTTGTCACACCGAAATAATTGTAAAATTTTTACACTTTTGACCGATGCGTCAACCAGCTCCACTGCTTGGCGCTCTCTAAACTCTTGGCACACCGAAATAATTGTAAAATTTTTACACTTTTGTCCGACGCGTCACCCAGCTCCACTGCTATCTGGACTCAACACCAGACCCTATTGTCGCAGACCACCCCCATCTTGACTGCTTGACAAGTTGCGCCACTGAAACAGATTGGAAGACCCCATTCAGATCATCTCTCGGAAAATCATGGAAACATTTTGCCTGCTTTTCCCAAAAGTGTTTACTCAACTGAAACCCGAAGTGGACGAAGTGCACGCAGTTGCGCCTTCGTAATGAGCCAGAATAGGTACTTAATTATTTGAACCAGGTAATTGATCAATGTTAACGCAGATAGGCCGAATTTTTCTTGCAGTCAGCCAATTCTCCTTGGTCAACGGCTTAACGTCGTTGCAACTGCTCAACTGTCTAACTAAATTGACATGTTGGCCAAATTTCAGTATGAACAGCAGCTGGGCTTGTCCGAAACTTTTCACTCTTCAAACAACTCTGTGTGCATCTATTTTTTGCAACAAGTTGATGGAGCACTGAGATGTTGTGGAAACGATGAGGATCTGCGGTTCACCATCGCCAATGCGCGTCAAGGGCAGTTGTCTATATGTACGAGGGGCGCCCAATAAATAATGAGAATTGCACCGAAATTTGAATTTGAAATGAATTTTTCCAGTTTGGCGTCAAACTTTGATTCGCTTTGAGGTGCTTTGGTGAATTTGAGGCTTTTCCGATGCAGAATTCGCATTCCATGGCAATTTTAAAAACATGAGGGATATGTGTGTAAGATTCAATAGCCAGTTGCATGGGATTCAAGTTTCCAGGTGCATGGAATTGAGAAAAGACTTGTTCCGCCACACCAAAGCACGGGAGCACCAAAATCATGTTCTTGCGACAACTGTGCAGATATTTGGGTCAAGTGTTTAGTAAAAGTTATTCATTTGGGTGCCGGTCCTTGTGTCTCTAAAACCTCGGTGTGGAGAAACTTCTTGTTTCCCAGCTTTTCAAATCGGCTGCATTGCATCTGTTTGATGCTTTTTTGAAATGACCATAAAATCTAAAATGTGCAGGACATTTTTCTAAAAATCACCCAAAGCACCTTAAAACGAATCAAGGTTTGACGCCAAAGTGGAAAAATTCATTTAAAATGCGAATTTCGGTGCAACTCTCATTATTTATTGGGCGCCCTTCGTAGTTTCCAACTTTATTGGAAAACAATGCGGTGGATTTGGCATGGATTAAAAAAATTATGATTTTATGATACACCTGATGATATATAAAGTTTTATGATTTTTATAATTTTTTTATCATATTTACAATAAAAAATGACAACTGATGATCGTCATATTATTGCTGCGAATGGAAACACGAACCGTTTTGCTCTTTTCTCTCTCCACATTTGTGCATAGACTCTATGTGAAAGCTGTACAGCTGTTATTCTTGATCCCACGAGCAAGGGACTGACAAAATTGACGCACATAATTATTGGAGGTGGTTTATTTTGTTGGTTCTTCAATCAATAAAATGACTGACGAACATTTTGGGCATTTTGTTTAGAATATTTTTCCTGCTGAACATTTATTCAGCTGTTGTAAAAGTGCAAGTAAATTTTCTGAAGCCCTTTTGGAACCAGGAATCGGTCAAACCGGGTGTAAACTGTTTCAGGACGCCGATCTTTTTTGGACATTTTGGGCATTAAGCAGACAAACTTATCTTTTGCATGTCGTTGAAACGGTCTTCGCCAACTAAGCCGACGATGTGACCAAGCAATATCTTCAGCAAATCGTGGAAAATTTAAAATTACCGACTGTGAATTCGTATAGTCATTTTTTGTATCTTCTTTTTTATATCTTCGATGCGAATATCTCTCACTTTTGCTGCATGATTTCATTCATGAACATTTGCAGGTTATCCAGCACGCTCGACTAGTACGCGTGATACTCTTGTGAGAACACGCTTTACCGTTGGGACACACTTGTGAGAACACGCTTTACCGTTGAAACACACTTGTGAAAACACGCTTCACTGTTGGGGCACACTTGAGAAAACACGCTGCACCGATGGGCACTTGTGACTTGAGAGCACCTTTCGCCGTTAATTGAATGCTCAAAAGAACTCAACGCCCCTTCCGTTCGCAGCGGCGAATATTCTTCTCTTTTTGCCTGGGGTATTTGAATAGCCGCTTGTCAAAGGAAGGTGAAATAGGCAATGCTCTCGCCATTCATCCAAATACCCGGCTTGCGTGGTTTGACAATGTTGCCGATGAGAAAGGTCAACATTTCCCTTGTAATGAGAAACAACCAGAAAACGACCTCAAGAAAAGAAATGTGGTCGTCAGAATACCCCAAATTTATGCACACACTCCTACAATCTTCCAGTATAACTCATCCCATGCATTCATTCCAGCAACGCGTATAGTGCAGTGTTTTGAGCGCAGCTGTGAAACAGGATCAATTTTCTCTGAGAGTTTTACAGGTGTCTGAAAACAGGTGTTCAATTCGTGCTATGCACGCTGCACATTGGACCGAAAAACAACTTTTTAACGTTTTCAGCCATTCATTGAGAGCCCGTAATTTGCTGCAGTGCAATCATCTGCGTTGCAACAAGCGGTAAAATCTTACTGTCCAATTGCCCTCTTAAATCCCCGCCGTGAGATATATGTTTGAGAAAATTCTCCGTGTCAAATTAATGGAATTGATGGAATCTTGCCAATGTTCATCTCCCTTCCAACATGGATTCCATTTTGCAAGTTTCATGCACACCTGAGCTTCCGGAGTTTGTTCATGATGTGCATGGCTCGCTGAGCGCAAAGCGCAAAGGCTGATTGATTGATTTCTACAAAGCATTTGACTTTGTCCCTCACTCACTTTTGATCGTGAAACTTCAAGGAGTCAATACCTCGATGGAGTACCGGCTCGAAGCTCGAGCTTTCATTTTACCCCAACTTGAGTATGCATGTGAACTGTGGGATCCATTTCTGGCTTCTGCTAATCCCTGCTGGATGAGATTCAGCGACGAGCTGCTCGATTTAATTGACACATAATTGCGCACGTGAATCGTGATGCAAGCACCACGAACATGTTAAAGACATTACCCCTTCAGGATCTCCCTTTCGACTCCTGAGCTTATTAAATTCTTCCAGGAAATAGCCATGAAAAAATTCGTTTTAATGCCAACATCGGTTTCTGTTGTTTCGTCACCCAAGGGTACTCAACACATTTGTCCCGTGGACTTTCCTTTCACGAATTTTACAAAGCATTGCAACGGCTTTTTAACACGGAGGCTGCTCTTCCACCTCATGTGTTGGACTAGTTTTCCGTTCTTTTGCTATTGCCATTTTTATTTGCTGATCAACTCGATACATTGCCGCTATTTTCAACGAATTATTATTTTTTATTCATTCTTCCTGTTATGTTTAAAAGGGTAACAAGCAAGTTGTGTGTGTGCTCGACGCTCAACCACCACTGCAGTTTGTCGGTAGTTCATTTTGAAATAAATAAGATGAACAAATTCTGTGCTCTCACATGTTTTGATTCAGACTCAATCCATTGTGTATTTTTAGTTAGTCCTAATTCCTCAGGATGAATTCGGTTAGGTTATTTGATTTACGTCTGGTGTTATACGTGTAACAGAAAATAAAGAAATGAATGAAAGGCAAACCGAAAACCACGTCCGGAAAATTAGCAACGCCAAATTTAAGAAGGAATTACGTTGCAGTGCTAGCGAAAACCCTTAATTTTATCTTTACTTTTCTATCTTTTTGTAATGAAGGTATCGCATCTCAAAAAGACTTTCATCTCAAAAGACTTTTTGCGGATGATTTGGTTTTGTATGGGCCGCCCTTTGGTACATTTCTGCAGGATAATCTGGACGCAATCAGTTCCTGGGCCAAAATTTGGGGTTTAGTCATCAATGTTTCAAAGTGCAACTGGATGGCATTCAAGAGAAACTCAAAGTTTTCACCTTCAACTCGCTACAATCTCGGTGGAAATCCCATAGTCAAGGTTACTGAATTCAAGTATTTGGGAGTTTATCTTTCTTCCGATTTATCATGGGATGCACACATTAGTTATACCATTACAAAGGTTAGAAAAGTTCTCGGCATTCTAATCCGAAATATCAATTCTGCCTCATCTAGGGCTAAGCTGAAAGCCTACATGTCCTTGGTTTTACCTATCCTTGAGTATGCCTGTGAGGTCTGGGATCCTTTTCTTGTGTCTCATTCTAATGCTCTCGAGCGTCTGCAGCGCTCAGCCCTGCGCTTTATTTGTGCTGAGTACAGAAGAACCTCGTCTGATTCGGCAATGCTCAAACACTGGGAACTTAGCACGCAGCCGGAGAGGCGTAGGTGTCGCCGATTGAAATTTTTACAATCGAAATTGCAAGGTGGGGTGTGCACTAAATTACCTCCTTCATTTAGAGTGAGGCCTGTTCCTCGTCGAACTGACCATGGATCATATTGAACAGCCAATGGTCAAGTTCAATAAGCATTTAAACAGCTTTTTCTTTCGCACAGTCAGGGAATGGAATGCCCTTTTGCATTCGTCATCCTTCCTCCAATCATTGCCTCCCATCAACTAAATTTGGATTACTCGTCTGATTCATCAATAAAAAATTGTGAGTGCAGTCCGGCCTCATTGACTCCCTATTTGCCTGTTTACCCATTCTTAAGGTGTGTGTTGTTTGTTTCTTTTATATTGTGTTTTGTTGGTGTTTATTCCTTTCATGTTCAACTTGATTGTTGATATTTATGAAATATACCTAAATAATGATAAAAACTCAATTGGCTGCAATAATTCCAAACATTTGTGTTTTACACTTCACTTCAACTGCATTTTGTGAACATTTTCTTTCACTTCATCTGCCATGCAGTGCCCAAATCCGGAAACAGGGAAAATGGGTTCGAACGCACTGGCACTTGATCGCACCATCTCTCAGCGCAAGCTCTAGATGAGTATTGGCGCAGGAATTGCGTACCTACAATTTAAAACAAGAACAATTACGACTCAATCAAGGTGTGTCTTGTTTAAAACCATTATGTTGATGGAATACCATTCACTTAGCAATACGAATATTGCCCAATTTTTAACGCGCAATATTTAGACAAATTTCATACAATCTTCAGTTTTGCTTGGGAATTCCACGAAGAAACTCTCGTAAAAGTGACAGCATCAATTTGAGCACAGAACAATGGTTCATGCCAAATACGAGATAAAACTCTGATCGCAAAATAAGATGATACGTCTGGAGGAAATCGAATTTGAAGTGGAGATTTTCTGAAACAGAAAATTGACGGACCAATCTCGATGTCATTTTTCAATTGTCCTCTTCAACATTGGATGCTGAATTGTTGACAGGTCTCACAGCGGATTTGTTTATCAACACAGTCCACAATAGTATACAGCGTTTCCCAAAAGTCACTTGACAACCCTTGCCATTTGCTAGTTTTCAATCTTCTCTTGTGGGGCTATTGCTACAGATTTCAGGTTCAGATTGGGCATAGGCTGCCTGCTGCAGGCGTTATCCATTCGAAATGGAACAAACTCCACTCCAATCTTCCAGAGTTGCTTCAGAACTGCAATGCACTTTTCTGGGGTTGCCAAGGGACTTTTGGGAAACACTGTATATAGTTAAGAGATCATTGGCACATCATTTGTCTCAAAACGATTGAAAATGTTGAAACGATCTCGTCCGAAACACTTCAAGTTTCGAAAAAGCGCAGGGGAACTTGCCACTTTATCATTTTGGTATCGTCTTTTCGATGTATAGTGGCGGCAGAATTAATTGTAGTCATTCGTGTACACGTAAAAATTTCGATTGTTCAGATTTTAGCAAAAAACTCCATGCTGCAGAAATTAAAGATCCTCTTTAACAAAAATTTAAAGGTAAAAATTTAACACCTGCAGAAAGCCTTGTTGCAATCTGACGCTTTAATTTCTACCGCCTGCATAAGAGTAAAAAGAAAGAAAAAAAAGTTTCGGAGGCAACAGATAAATTGGAAAAACACATGTATGGGAATTCCGCCGCTAAACCGCATCCGTTCTCACGCGAGATGGAATGAAGCTAGATTTGTGGGCAAAAATTGAAACAACAGTTACAGACTTTTGATGTATGAAAATCTAAATCTGCATTCATGTCTCCACAGAAAACGCCGCATCAGACATGATTCGAATCGATGATTGCTTTCACTCGAATCAAACACTGAGTAATCGAAATCAGTTAAACGAGATGAACGCGTGAAGAGAGCCCGATTGCCAGCACACGGAAGGCACGCAGCGCAATTGCTGCGGCAGTGGATGCAAAAGACCGGATTCGCAACAATAATTGCGAGGATAGCGAACTCCGTGAAGCGCGGTAAAAACTGGGCGGGACAGACCACGAACAGCATGGCCATGCCCACCAAAGATTAGTCATTGATACCCACAACTGAAATTTGAATAAACATATAAACATAAGCAAAATAATAAGGTACCTAATCATAATTATTGTGCTAATCGAAGGGTAGAGAGAGATTTGAACAAAGAACAAGCACAACAAAGCACAGATGAATGGACCACATTGTGCATTTTTTGTTTTTTTTTGGTCACGAAAACGCACGAAACAACAAACTGCCAATAAACACGTTCGGAGTTCAATGCCGCACTTCCGGTGTAAGAATAAGCACCACATGACAAGTCGTAATGGGTATAGGTTGGAGGGCAGCGAGTCGGTTTGTGCACGTAAACGTGCAAAAACTCGAATCTGCATAGAAATTAAAGTTGCGCATTGTTGCACGGAGATGCTTCTGTTTTCAGACTTGGCGGCGCCGACATTTCTTCAGCCGAGAAGGGAAATTTCGTCGCTACCATTATGTGTACTAAATTCACAATGCAAAAAGGCTGACCAATGGTTACGGATTAAATTTCACTCAGTGAGTGACACATGCCTACCAAGTCACATATTGTGCGCAATTAATGTAAAAAGGTTGTTTCATTTCATATTTTGCATTGCAACACACCGTGACGTGTGTCAAGCTGACCGGATAGGGATGTTTGATCGGATTACATTGTCATTTCAAATATCGTTTTTGCAGCATTTTGAGATTTTTGTGAGGTTTTGCTCACAAATCTGCACAAACAAAGTGCTCGAAAAAGGCCATGGAGTGTCTGCGCTCAGAAATTCGAGAAACCTGCCCGGTCAACTGTCGGCAAGTTAACGATCATTTTTGGTCATGCGTTTAGCTCCATGCGTAAGTTCGCAGCTTTGGTCAGTTTGAGTTGCACGGGGCCTGCTGTTTAAACGAAACTTAAAGAAAAACGCTCTAGTTTCTGTTCCCAAAAACTCAGGAGCTTGACCTAACAACTTCAAAATGCCATTTCCGGCACGAAAAAATTCCGGGCCAAAACTTCACATCAAGTTTGCCGGAATTGCTAGTTTTGGCAATCGACTGGTTTGACTTTTTTCGGGGTTGACTGCTCACAAATTTAATGTAGACTCAGCTCAAACGATCTAAATGTCAACAAAACCCTGGCAAAAGCCGGCGCCAATTTTTCATGTTAAGTGCTCCGAGATTCGGTAAAATCTTTCATGTCAATAATTTCGAAATTGATGCCCCCATATCCAAAAGTAATCGGAATTTCAATTTGTCGTTCGCTGTGCCATGAACTATGAGAGAGTAGAACGGCCTTCCTGTACATCCATATTGGATCACCAGCAAAGGCAACGCTGGGCGCCGTAACTAACCTGGCGGTTGCTTTACACAAGCCAATTTCCGTCGTGCTTCTGAACGTCTTGAATACGTAGCAGTTTTGTTTTCAACGAGTCAATGATATGATAAAACCAAGCGATTAAAATTGCTGCCATAATCAAAAGACTGCTTTCTGAAACTTGTCAGTCTGAAGATTATTGCCGATCTGCGGAAGATGCGTTTTTTTGATGAAGCCCTCTATTGTCAGTTTCAAAGGGCTCTCATGACATTTAACAAACACGGTTCTGGACAGTTGGTACTTGAAAGTTGATGGATTGATTTGTTTACGGAAATATATGCCTATTGGGTGTCTCATAAATGTCTAGATCAACACGGATCTGTGGGCACTGCTCAGACTCAATGAACTGACAGTGAAGAGACACACTTCTTCCCGATGTTTCAGAAGCGAGCTGTCGTTTTTCGGGGACGTGTACCGGACGGCAGAGAGCGTTTTGTGCAAGAATGCTCGATTGGGGCTCTTCACTCGCAAGAAAAAATATTGATTTTTTCTTACCAAAAGCTATCTGAACCTGACCTAACCCTGTCCCCTCTTGGAAAAATCACTGCTCGCTTAGGGCCCCGACCTGTCATCTCAAGTCGCGACAGTGTTTGAAAACTGGCGCACCGGACAGCCTTCGAACAAGACTCGTAAAATCCGGCGGTTTTTATGAAGCACATATTTTCGGATGCTGGGACGGGTGTTTCGGTTCATTTCGGGACACACACAATGCCTCTATGGAAAGAATATTGGCGGTTCAGAAGGCCTCTTCTGACTTCCATGCAGTGCTTGAAATTTCACTCAAGAACATTGGACCTCGAATTTTTGTCACTGTGTTTTGAGTTGTCGTGTCTTTCCTGCCAGGTCCAATCATATTTTTCGCCCGGTCATCCAAACACGATCATATCGATCTTAATGTATAAATGATCCTAATTGATCCTAATATGCAATCAATCTTAATGTTTCTACAGATTAGTAATGATTTGGTCTTCTCACAAGTCCGCTTGTCCTTCCAATTCCATGCTGCGCGAAAGCCACTCCATTGTTTTAACCAAATCAAACAAACCTCGACTGTTGTCAGGAGATTGAGAGATGAGTTCACCTCACTTGTATTTGTTCTAAACTTTTCGAACAAAT
>JASGXE010009679.1:0-16641 GCA_030068105.1 Sinentomon sp. SZTP_YWyxl
GATCCCAATAATTAGGTACTGAATGATAAACGTGAGTGGAATAGCTATTTGATACAATAGCAACTACCTATAGGTACGTGCAACCAGCAGGTCAAATGTTGCATTTAATGTGGCGGTCTAACTCCATGATGATCCACACTTTGCTCAAAAGCCTCTGTGAATGTTTGTGACCGGGTCACTGACCAGGGGTAGCCCGTAGCTCACAGGAAATCCGCACAGATGGTAACAACTGATCAGACCAGTCAAATGCCAAAAGTTCTTTAGATGTTGTAGACTGTGGCTATTGGCTGGTGACAAGAAATCCGCACAGTCGCAGTAGTCGCACAGATGGTAACAACTGATCAGACCAGTCAAATGCCAAAAGTTCTTTGGATGTTGCAGACAATGGCAATTGGCTGGTCACAGGAAATCAGCACAGATGGTGACAACTGGTGCTCAAGCTCAAACATTTTCACAATATGTTTAGTTTTCTCCGTTTGGAGGAGGCGAGATTCCAATTTCCAACCAAAGCCAAAGTATTGATTTATTTTACCTATTCATGTTTCTTTCAGGAGGTGGTGGAGAGTCAGGAATACACGATGTGAATGCCTTACTCTCCAGTTCACCCCAAGCCTTAAGTTATGGAGTATTCACTGCACAAACTCCAACTTGGAGTTTATGCAGCGAACCAGAAGCTGATTTCCTTGTTGCAGTAAATTCTGTCTCAGTCGGTGTCTCATGTTTTCTCCAATATCAGAAGAGACTGATTATCGCAGGAAGGGGCAGCAGCAGAGAATCTATTTTCTTCTTTGTTCTCTCCCATTCAAAACACGCAAATAGTTGCAGCCTTATTCTTTTTTCTCTCTTTTTCTCTTAAAGGGACCAGCCAGTAAGCAATCATGTTCTGTTCAACTGTTTTGTTTCTGCCAGTGGAAAACTAGGCTACCTACATCAACAAACAATATTATGTTTTTCAAAAGGAAATTAAAAAGAATTTTATATCAAATTCGTGCTCAGAATTTAGAGCCAAATCAGGGTGTCCACCATTCTTGAAAACCTGGAATTGTCGGGAATTTTTTTCTTTATGCAAAAGTCAGGGAAATTTCCACAAGAAATGGGTAAAGTCAGGGAATTTTCAAGAAGAAGTCGAACAAGAAGAACTCAAAAAGATAAAGTGACTGTCACTGTCTCTGGCATATGATTTTGGCCTTGAGAACACAAATTCAGCACCGAAAATGTAGCCTAAATTTCAAAATTTCTTCGGCTTCTGGGGGGCTCCGCCCCCCAGACCCCCCGCCAGGGGCTCTGCCCCTTGGAACCCCGCTGGGGCTCCGCCCCAGACCCCGGTACTGGGGGGCTCTGCCCCCCAGACCCCCGCCAGGGCTCCGCCCCTTGGAACCCCGCTGGGGCTCCGCCCCAGACCCCGTTTACTGGGGGGCTCCGCCCCCCAGACCCCCCCTTCGTATAATGTCTTTCCCCCCCCTAAGACCCGTGCCTTTGGGAATGTCTGGGTCTGGCGCAGAGGTAGGTAGGTGCCCCACCTGCTTTTTGCCACTTTTCATTCAAGGAATGCATAAATCTTCCAGAATAATTCTGTCTGCACAAGATTGACACCCAAAAATTATGACATGAACCATGAACCTACCTCTTGACATTTCCATGTTTTTAAGGGGTGTGTTCTGGTACATACCATTTTTATGCCAAAGCGAGATTTGAGTTTTTGCAGTGCCGGCCACTAAAAACAAATAAATAAGACAAAACGAAACAAAGGTCAAATTTGAATGAAAATGTGGTCACACCTCGTCAGTTGTTGTCATCCAATCCTGCAAATTATTTATCCAGGTGATTACTTTTTAGCCAGGATCTCGCAGATTAAAATGTTCACCTAGACAACACCTGTAGTTCTCAACTTTTGCACAAAATTTTGGAAATCTCATAACTAGAATCTTTAGGTACCTACCTACTTAGACTTGCTGATTACCTAGTGACTATCTACCAGTCAACAGTCATGTCTGCTGTTGAGCATTCCTTGCCTGGTGCTGAGGACACCATCAAAGTGGTGTGCAGGTTTCGACCTTTGAATTCAACAGAAGAGAAAACAGCATCGAAGTTCATTGTCAAGTTCCCTGGTGGACCAGATGAGAATTGTGTAACTATTGGGGTAAGCATACGTGTCTGCCATGGCTCATTCCTTTGCTTAAAACGGCTCTTTTCCCAAAACGGTTCTTTTCCTAAAACTTCAATAATCATATGTCGGGTTCTATTTTTACTTTTTATTTTTTTTTTATTATAAAACATTGATAAGTGTTGGAGGATCCAAGGCAACAACGAAGTCTGATTCCTAAAATGATTAACTAGGTATAAAAAGGCAATTGGGATCTTGGTAGCTGTTAAAATTGCATTTTGGAAACAACACCTGTTACCTTGGAAGGTACCCATCAATGGAAAGGCAGCAAGTACCTGCTGGGACAGGTGCGATGGGTGTTATTGCATCAGGCCTACTCGTATGCATGCCTGCTCTTCATTGCGGCTGTTGGTAATTTCCAGTGACATTTTATGAAGTGCCGTCTCTAGATCATCCAGGCTTAGGTGCATTATTGAATGTTTCCATGCGAAGTTCTGCAGAATGATCTTTTTATTTATTTATTTATGTATTTATTTCTGAACAACAATAATTCTGAGATAGTAGGTGTTGGCTTTTATTGGACCATCGTGCAATGGTGGCCTCCCTGATGCATTGAATCTAATTAGCATGATTCGTGTTGATGTTGTTGAACTGGACCATGACATTGGTTCCTTTTCTTATTCTTTTTTATTTTCTCATTGCTCTGCATAGATTTCATTTTTTGTTTGTTTTTCTTCTGATTGCATTTCCAGGGTAAAGTTTACTTATTTGACAAGGTCTTGAAACCAAATGCAACCCAGGATAAAGTCTATGCCGATGCCGCAAAGAACATTGTCCTTGGTTAGCTGTTTCACTGTATGCTTATCTACCTTGAAATGCCATTTACTGAGTAGAGTCCGCATTTTTTGTCTGGTGTTCATCCTCACCTGGGACCACATTCAAGAAGCTGTATTGGCACGAAAATACAAATTGGCCTGTGCTTTTTGGTCTTCGGTTTGTTTTTCCTGTTCAAGAGCAGATCTTAACCCTTAACCTGGCGGTGACATGTATGCATGACGCCTTTTCTTTGCCATAAGCTGGCGGTTGGTTTGCCAAAAAAATTCAAAAAAAATTTTTTTTGCCTTTCACCAATCGCTGAAACCTCTTCTTCGCAATCATGAAGAGTCCAGATGTCAATTCCAGCTGCAAGGCATCAAAATTATGAAAGAAGGGGTAAAAATCGGTGTCATGTACACATGACGGCTTCTCAAAAACTCAATTTTGGGACTTGGACACGACCCCTGACTATTTTTTGATCTTCAGGTTGTTTGTGCCAAAGTCAACTTTTCGGATGACACCCAGTGCCGAGGGAAGTACTTCCCCCGGCACTTGTCATCCGAAAAGCGCTAAAATGAACCGTTTAGCCGGAAAGTGGCGAAAAAGCCTGCAAAAACTGGTTTCTTTTTCCAATGCAAAATCTGCGAAATCGGTGTCATGTGTGCATGATGTATTTGGCCACATTTTTGTGCCCTAAAACCCTTGGACAAGGTTACTCATAGGTAGTCTGAAGTCATATTGAGTACAAATAAATATACTTTTTTACACTTACTCACGCTGGAAGACCAAATAAGTGAGCAAATATGCATTATCAGTCCAGATTTGTTGGAGAAAATCATCGAAATGGTGTTGGCATACCTCACAAAGGCTGAGGAAACTGAATAATCCCATGATGAGCGCACCATATGGCTTTGCCAATAGAGAAAGAAACCAAAATCTTTATGTGCATTTTTCTCCCATTTCATTTTATTTTTCTCTCATCAAGTCATATATAGAAAGGGGTAGAGCTTTTGACGACGTTTTCAACACCATTGGGGGCTCCATTGCTTTGTCTGCGGACTCACTGGATGTGATTTTCGAAGTTTCGATTTTTCCATCTGCTTTGCTATACAATCTAAAGGCCCACAAGTTCAAAATGAAGCAAGTGGGTAACATGAAGCAATGTGGAAGCATGTCCGATTAGGGCTTGTGCGTACTTTTGGCACCAAAATGATGCATAGGCATCGGCAATGACCGTCCGTCTAAAAAGTAACGAATCGCAGCATGGTTTAGAGGTAAAAACTTGGTGCAAGATGGTGTCATGTGTACATGACACCGCCAGGTTATGTCTTCCTACCCCACCGCCAGGCAGAGGGTTAAGTTATGATGGGAGGCTATGGAAAATGTGGAATTTTGATTTAAAAATTTTTGTTCTCTGTTTTCTATGATGCCTACTTTTTATAGAGCACACAATGCTCTACATTTTTTCATTTTACATATTTTTTTCACATTTTCAATAAGTTTTCAAGTTAAGTATTGCTGCATTTTGCATTGGCAGAACATTTAGCGGCAGTTGAAAACAACATTGAACCTGAAAACGATAGGTAGGTACCTACTTCCTTCATTGTTTCTTTGATTTTCTGAAAACATTGTTTTCCGTAAAATCACATTCACTAAAATTGACGTATCTCAGTGGGTTTTCAGTCTAGAATGTTTAAAATTAGCATCACTAGTCCTATGTAAAATTTCACGCCCGAACTAGTGACAGAGCCAGATTTTGCATTTTTGCTTGCTTTTGGAGTAGCAGGGGTTTTTATTGCCAAAAGCTGCATTTCGCAGCACTTTTCTGGCACAGTCCAGTTCAGAGGTCAAAAATATAAAGCATTGCGAGAAAGTGAGAAAACGGCTTCTGTCACCAGTTTCTTTGATGCTTCCTTCTCCTTCATGCAAAATCAGTGGTGTAATGGAGGCCATACGGACCCATACGCCGTATGGTCTACAAAAATCATCAACAGGCACAGTATTCATATGGTCTGCATAGTAAAATGGTTAAATACTTTAATATTGGGCGTATGGGCTTGCTTCTTTTGTCTTTTGTGTCCACTGGGATTTTGGGTTGAGTATGGTTTGGGCAATTTTTACCATTACAGCACTGTGCAAACTTTCATCATGATTGGACAGTGTATGCACTGCAAGCCCTATATTCTTTCAACACGCTGCCTATCGCACTTTTAGTACCTAATTTTCCCGAGAAACATGAGAGCTAGGAAAACGCTTTTGGCAAGGCAGAAGACAGGCCTAAATGTCTAGGTACCTCTGTGCAAAAATTCATGAATCTAACTAACAAATTGCAGATTTTAGTTTTTCCACATGTCCCCCCTTAAATCTCCACCCTGAATTGAAATGTTCTAAAAGCTTCAGATTGGTTTAAGACAGCTGCCATTTATTTCCATGTTAGGGTTGCTCTGACTTTGTTCTAATCACATTTTAGCCATTTTGTGGTTCATTATCGGGTTATTGGCATTGTTGTGGGCATCTTGAACTGGTTGCCTCTATGTGCAATGTTTCTCACGACTTTCTACCATATCCTGTTATGGGCTATTGTGTGGCTTGTGTTCTATCTTGATCTGATTTTTAGTTGCAATTTTAACAGGAAAATCTTGAACAAGGAAGAGGAATTGCTTTTGTGTGTTTGCCCGTATTTCCCACATCTAAAAAACTTTACGAACGGTTCGGCTGTCGGTTAATTTCAACGCTGTTCGTTCTGTGATAATAAATTCACTGATAGAGGGATTCCTCGTTGTCATAAAAATCCACTTCGAGGGATTCCTCTCTGTCATAAAAATCCACTCGGAGGGATTCCTCATTGTGATAAAAATCCACTAAGAATGATTCCTCGTTGTCATAAAAATTCACATAGCCTACCTTGGATTCCCCATTGTCATAAAAATTCACTTAGAGGGATTCCTCGTGTCATAAAAAAATCCACTGAGAGGGATTCTTCGCGGTTAAATTTACATAGAGCGATTCCTCATTCGTGGTGTGTGAGTTCTGCTACAAAACTTTTTTGTTCCCTTTACCTAGATGTTTTGAACGGATACAATGGAACGATATTTGCCTATGGTCAGACATCTTCTGGAAAGACTCACACCATGGAGGGTATAATAGGTGATCCAGCTCTACAGGGTATCATCCCACGAATAGTTAACGACATATTTGGCCACATCTACGCAATGGAAGAGAATCTGGAGTTTCACATAAAAGTGTCGTACTTTGAAATTTACATGGACAAAATCAGGGATCTGTTGGATGGTTTGTAAACTCTTTGATTTTACCCTGCTGCCTGCGTACCATAGCACGTAACGTACCATAGCCACACGCAGGGCTGCAAAAAGTCGATTGGAGCCCTGGAGCATGGATTTTAGTGCCTGGTCATATTTTGGTTGAAGAGCTTTTTTTGCTCGTCAGCCCGTTTCGATCCCGGTCGAAATTTCAAAAGGTTTATTTTGCTCGCCAATCTCCATTTCTTTCCAGACGAAAGTCGGAGAGCTTTTTTTTCTGCTTCCCAGCCCATTTCGATCCCAGTGGGCCCACAACTGTCCCGGGAGCAATGCCCTGCTCCTGATTTGTTGCAGCCCTGGCCATACATTGCACATTGACTGTATTTTGGCACATTGATTGTAGGTAGGTATCTTAGTGTAACTTTGGAAATAATTGAAGGGTACGTGCATTTCTACAAATTAAAAAAAATGAGTTGATTTTTTGGATTCGCTGGCTAATGAATAATATGATCTTGACAGGATTGAATTATGGGTTCTAGCTCACTTAGGTACATGTTCCAGCTTCGGTGCATGAGGCACCCAACTGCATAATTTTTTTTCCAATCCACTTCCGCGGACCAGGAGGTCGCAACAGCCAATCACGTCGTCTCAAATTGTGACGTCATCAATTTTGGGATTTTTGCATTGCCACCGCTTTTTGCCATTTGGCATGTTTGCCACCGCTTTTTGCCATTTGGCATGTTTGCCACCGCTTCGCAACTCTTTCTAGGGTTGCAATAGGGTTAGGTTCGGTCAGGTTAGGTTTGGTTTTGAAAATTGGATGTTGAAATTGGCTGGAAATCCCAACAACCAATCAGAGATGCGCATGCGGAAGTGGATTGGAAAAAAATGTGCCACCCAACTCCCCTGAAAAGCCCTTTGCGCCCCTAAGGTAGGTACTCTTCCTTGCCCATCGATAGTCATGTACCAAGTATGCTTTCCGCCAACTCCAAACTCATCCATCAGTTGGGTGGGTCAACAAAGCACCACCCTTGAGAAACGGAGCCACCAAAGCAGAAATGGGGCTGGCTGATCCAGACCATCATCTCCACTGAATGTTGTTTTGACGCTCCTGGCAATTGAAAGTTATTTTTGTTTTTCAAAAATAATTTTTGTTAGTTTTTTGTTCTCGGGTTGCCTGATAATTTTTATTGCTCTTTTAATTCACTTATTCTAGTGTCAAAGGTCAACCTGAGTGTCCATGAAGATAAAAATAGGGTTCCCTATGTAAAGGGTGCAACTGAACGTTTTGTTTCTAGTCCAGATGAAGTTTTCGAAGTCATCGAGGAGGGAAAGTCAAACAGGCACATTGCTGTCACAAGTGAGTTCCTATTTATTAACTATGTTTTACGTCAGTAAACTTCACTGATGTCTAAGTTTTCTGTTTTCTGATCTTGGACCTGCAAGTTGGCAGGTACCCATGTTATTCAGTTGACTCATATTGACTCAGACTGAGTAATTTTTTACTTTTTTCATGGCATCCATGCTGCAACAGGTTGGCTCACTCAATGAGTTCTGTTCTGCCTCAACTTGCCTGCAGTGGAAATTGACACTGTAAGACAATGACAAGGAAAATACAAAAAAGTGCCGGTTTTCATTCATAACTTACAAGAATAAATTAGCTACGTTTCGAACCCACACACGTGGTCCTTTCTCAAGCGGTGTTGGTATTTCACACGAACCGACACGCGTGCGATACCAACACCGCTTGGGAAAGGTCCACATGTGTGGGACCGAAACGTAGCAAATTTGTTCCTAGTAAGAAATGAATGAAAACTCTTGGTTAGTTACGAACGAAAACGGGCTCTAATGTCTTTTCCTCATTCTGACGTTCGTGGTGCACGTGCTGAAATTGTTCGAAAATGATTGTACCAAACAGAAAAATTGTACCAAACGGTAAATGATTGTCCAAAGCTGTTTGAAACCGATTGTCGAGATTTTCAAAGTATCTTTTGACCGTGCTGTCACTTTGAAAGGAAGGGTGTGGAACTCGTCTTGTCACACTTTGCTGCAGAAAATAAAGATCCTCTTTTGTAACCGATGTCGAAAACTGACGACACGTCTAGAACGCTCTGTTGCAATGCGAAACTTTGATTTCTACCGCCTGCATAAGAGTTATAAGAAAAGAAAAGAAAAGTTTCGAAGGGAACAGTTAAATGGGAAAACACATCTATGGGTACAAATTCTGCCGCCACTATACCTACCCACCTGCCTGCCTAGTTCTTGCTGGTTCTGGTCATTCTGGCATTGTTCTTGTGTTTGTTCATTTTTTCAGACATGAATGAGCACAGTTCCAGGAGTCACAGTGTGTTCCTGATAAATGTCAAGCAGGAGAATCTGGAAAACCAAAAGAAATTGTCGGGCAAACTGTATTTGGTGGATTTGGCCGGAAGTGAAAAGGTGAGAGCGAGAGCAGGTGACCACATTTTGGTTTCAGTGGGTTTCATGTAGTCTAGTTAACTCATAAAGGAAAGATGACCCTGACCTCTTGGTTTTCCTCCAGATGACCCTGCCCTCCTGATTTTTCTGTTTGGTGCATGGGTACTTTTGATAAAAATCGAACATACGGCTTTTAAAAGAGGGGTCACATTTTGCGAAGGGCTTAGGTGTACTTGGCAGGATATACCTATCGACCTTTGTCCTATTTTGTAAGAGACATTGACAGTTCACTGGCGGCAGTTGCAGCGAAAAAGTCGCATCATGACCCGATTTCATCCGGTTGGATCGAGTCCATATAACTGAAGCCAAAAGGTGGACATTTAGACCCAACTCCAGAGTGGCTTGCAGCAGTGACTGATTTTGAGCTGTGCTTTCAGTCGTTTTAGAACCACGCAGACGATGGCAAAAAACCATGTGTAACTCATTTCCTGGTCCATGCACTGCAGCGTAAACACACCCAACATTCTGCCAAAAGCCATTGAAAAATTTGTGCGCACACGAACATTGATGCGAATTCGGAAAATAAACGCAGAGAGAAAAGCTGCAACATCAATTCATGTTTGATAATCACTTTTATTTTAGCTCCCGGTGACGTCACGTTGCCTGCCATCTCTCGGATTTTCGCCGTACTTCCAGCGAACGCAATAACCTTATATTCGATGTCCCTTGGTTGAGACATAGCTATCTGGTCTCGTGCCAGGCCTAGTAATGTTTAAGGATTACATCGGGCCATGGAATTCTTCAGGCTTGCAATGGAACAGCCCAGCTGCGTTGGTTGGTTTTGTGATCTTTGTCAACATCCATTTGGTCTTACTCGAGTTGGTACGGAAATACCACCAAAAGCACCATGCTGAGTATTTTATTGAATTTGAAATGTTATTTTTCGCAATTTCGTGGGCAAATTTGTCAACCAAAAAGGAGAGTGGAAGCTGAAATTCCCACTGGTGGTATGCCATGGATTGGCCATAACCTGCTGCTATGTTGGGCCACAAATGCAGATGCATTTGGCAATTTCGGTTGACTTCATGTTTTGTTTTTAAAGCCAATTTAGGATATTGTTGGTATCTGATCTGTTTGTTCATTGTTTTCCAGGTCAGTAAGACTGGCGCAGAGGGAACTGTACTGGACGAAGCAAAGAATATCAACAAATCGCTCTCAGCATTGGGAAATGTGATATCTGCACTGGCTGATGGAAATGTAAGTGTAATTATTGTCACTCTCTCAGATAAATTTGTCATTATTTTATTTGAGTAAGTGATACCAGGCCTTTTTAAATTTCAGCATAAGTGGCTGATTTCTCTCTCAACATGCAAGCTACCCACTCTTCTAGCCCCTCGTTTATTCGTTTTCTTTGTCCTCAAGGGTTGGGCACTTGTATGAAACAACAACGACTACAGGACTTCTTTCTTAAGTCTAATAACCTGTCGTGAACGTGCTGTGTTGATGTAGGTATGAAGAACAGAAAATTGGTAGGTAAAAGAACTATGCCAACTGACTTTTGTTTAATAGGGATCTTTTCACAGAAACATCCAAAAGTCTCTCTTTTTGGCATCTCTCCAAAGTGCTTGAAATGCATGGGTACCTAGCTTTGGAATTAAGTTTTAAGTGGCATTTTAATAGCTTCAGTTTTTGCTGAATGTGTTTTTTGGAAATCCTCTTCTGTCAAATTTTCCTTTGTTGGAAACACTTGGCCACAAATTCACCAGCAATCTTGCACCAGCACACTCTATTTGGTCGAAACCAAACCAGTTTGTTGCCCGCATCATGAATCGGCATTTTGTGGACTCATTGTTACTGAATCCAACTGATTGATCCCACGATTGACTAGGGAAACTGCTGGTCTGGCTTCACCCTCGCGATGCCAGGCCTGTATCAGGAAGCACAAAGGGGTGATTTGTCCTGTGAAAATGACAATTACCTACAGACCTGAAATGTTGCACAAAAATACAAATTCCGTATTTCTCAACCGATTAAGTTCATTGTTGGTGAGCATGTTTGGGGTCATCACCATATAAGTGTGCATACAAACTTTTTCATCCTCCTAGCTCACATGGTTCTCTTAGCTACCGGAAGTTTTGATCGGTGCCTCTTAAAAATAGCGGGTATTTTTAGCAGTGAGCATGCAAAAATGCACAAAAGTTCATGAAAAATGGGTTACAGAGCCAGAGTTTTGATATTATTATTCCTTCAATGATTTTTGGTAGTTTTTTTTTCAGTTGTGATTGTCAAGTTCCAAGTTACGTTGGAAATGTAGCCACATTGCCACTTTGGTTAGGAAATCTGAAATCCCAACTTTGTCACTCAATTTCGGACATTTTGTCCACAAACTATAAATTTGACCTATCTGCCTTTGGAACGTGCTGAGATACACCGATTAAAAGTTCAAAAATGCACTGAAAAATAAAAGCGTTGAAAATGACTGCAGAAAGTCAGATTTTTGGCATCGATCGCTTTGTGAAAAACCAAGCGAATTGGCATTTTTGCCATAATTCACAGTTATTATCAAAATCTGATTTCGTGTTCGACTATTACACATCTGCAATGACTTTCACATCAAAAAATGAAAATTTCGAGAAAACCATGAAGTTTGTATAGCTACCTTCAGGGAGGGTTATGGACCATTTTTTCTAACTTCGTAAATCCTTGACTTGAGATCATGAATTTTTGCTGGTAGATATTGATCAAACTTAAACTTCTGCAGGGTCAAACCGAGGTCAATTCAATCTGTACCTATCGTGTGCACCAAAAGAATTGTTCAAAAAAGGAGCCTTTTAACAAATGAATGCACCAAAAGAATTGTTCAAAAAAGGAGCCTTTTAACAAAGCTCAATTTTTGTGTTTGTTGACCAATCTGACTGAAATTTTTTGTGGACAATGTACAAAAGTAGGACTACAAAACAGACCACTTTCGTGGTCCCAGCACCATTTAGCATCGTAACTTTACGCTAGGGAAAAACCAGCTCCTTATTTGGAAATATACCTGTAACTTTGCCTGAAAATGGACCAATATGGCTGATTGTGGACTACTTTTTTGAGCAGAGTTTAACAATCAATTGGTCAAAATTTCAGCCAAAAATTTGAAATCTGGAAACAGGTAGAAAAAGCAATTACGAGAAAACTTCCTTTCGGTCGCACACGAGTGACCGCGATGGGAGACCTGATCTTCAAAACAATGCTCTGACTGCAATTTTTCAACCGACTCAGCTGAATTTTTTACCATTTATCGAGAAAAAAACAAACTATAACATGGGGGAGAAAATGAAATATCGATTTTTTTTGTAAAAAATTTGTTTAAAAGGGTGATACCCTCCCTTAATCCCTTAATAATTTGAACTGTGATGTGCGATGCGTCGGGAATGAGCTGATAGCCTGGGCAGCTTAACACAATGAAAAATAAATGCAGTTGTTTTTCAGTGCAGGTAATGTTTAAGTATGTATGAAAAAAGATGCTGTATCTCTCGTAAGATCTATAAACTTCAAATGCTGAAGAAATCAAATGGTAAAGAGAATTTACAATGTGCCAAACCACCTGTTATTGGTGGCACAAAAGGTTATTCTCTCGGCAAAGATGTGGTTCTGAAAAATTCAGGCCTGTGTGTTCAA
This sequence comes from Sinentomon sp. SZTP_YWyxl, assembly GCA_030068105.1. NCBI lineage: Eukaryota > Metazoa > Arthropoda > Protura > Sinentomata > Sinentomidae > Sinentomon > Sinentomon sp. SZTP_YWyxl. Next base: position 12,262 of record JASGXE010009679.1, read on the forward strand.
GCCTCACTGTGATGCACCAATGTCAAAAGAAAATTTGAAATTTTGTCGAATTTAGGGGTCGTGCCAGTTGGCCTGAATTCCGGAGGTGAGTAGAACATTCCATAGGACTTTCCATAATGTATTTGTTTTTTTTCTTGGCCCAGAAAACCCACATTCCGTATAGAGACTCCAAAATGACCAGAATTCTTCAGGAGTCTCTCGGTGGCAACGCCAGGACAACAATCATAATCTGTTGTTCGCCGGCGTCATTCAACGAATGTGAAACCAAATCAACATTAGAGTTTGGCAAGAGAGCCAAGACCATCAAGAATGTTGTCACTGTCAACGAGGAGTTGACGGCTGAAGAGTGGAAGCGGCGTTACGAGAAAGAGAAGGATAAGGTCAATAAGCTGAGGACGGAGCTTGAAATCATGGAATACGAACTCAACAGGTCAGCATTAAGATCAGAGGGAGGTTTTTGCCGAATCCCTTTCTGTGTCTCGCGTCTCGACCAAATATTATGCTGCGTCGGTGTTCCCAGTCAAACCTTAAAAGCTCGAAAAACCTTCACTTCCAAAAATGGACCATGAGATCTTGAAAAATCTTGAATTTGATGTTTTTTGGGTAAAAACCTTGAAAGGTAAGAAATCACCACATGTGATATTTTGGAAACTTGGAGAATTGTGGTCAACAACACACTCACTACTCGACGATTTTCTCCATTTTACGGGTGAGTTCTGCTGACGTTTAGCAGCATGACGCCCTCGAAACATCAGCGGCACTCACCCTTAATGTGGGAAGAAAATCGTCGAGAAGTGAGTGTGCTGTTGACCTTGAAAATTGTCATCCGCTAGCATTCGGTGAACCTGTTCTTGTAAGATTGCTCCGTCCTTTGCGGGACACTCATTTCCCAAACCCCCTGGAAGGAGCTCAGTCCCTTGGAACCCTGTTGATTGTGCCACTGCACATCCCACTTTTGTGACATATGGCCACTGGGCTGCTCATTGGTGTCACTTAAGAAAACCGTGAAAACCCATGGGAAATCATAAAAAAAAACCTTGAATGACCCTTGAAAAAGGTTCTCCAAAAATCGCTTGGATCACTCAAATGCGACAGTTGATTCAGTGTGATATCCCAACAGCAGCAGGAGGTCAAGGTTCAGCATCTGCCGTATGAAATCGATCAAATGTGTTTTGCTTTGCTGTTTGCCTCTTAATTTCTGCTGTTGGTAAGCAAGTTTCATTCGATTCAATCTTTTCGCCTGTCATGCATCTTGATGCATATTTTGCTGTGTGGCTTTGCTGCCGCTTCACACTTCCTTCCGTCAAGGAAGTCAGTGCTGTGCATAGCAGACACTTGCTCTTTCATTGTGTTTTGCACACTTTCAGGTTTCTATCAAAATATCACAGAGGTTCTTAAAAAAAAAGTCACTTTTTCTCAAACATTGCCCAAATTGATCATTTTCTCCTGACTTTGGATTTTTGTGGTCATTACCCATTGGGCCAACACCAGTCCCACCCAGTTTCTATTTTGTGTGCATAACTCAGGCTGCATGATTGTTATCCTATCTTCAAAATTTTGGCTGTTCCCATTCTGGGTCAGTCTAACTTCTGCGCTTTCTCTTATTTAATGTTTTCCGTCTGTACCTAGGTGGCGTGCTGGTGAGACTGTCAGCGTTGAAGAGCAGATGAAGAACACGCAGAAGGTCCACGATGCCAAGTCCGGTGTCGCCCAAATGGAGACCTCCATTTCCATGACAGAAAGCATTGGTGAGCGTGTTGTATTGGTGATTTATTCATTTCTGCATCTTTAGCTTCCTGAGCATGCGTGTGATTGATGGGAACCTTTCATACGAGGTTGTTTACCAGGTGATGCTTTTTTAATTCAATGCTGTTGAAAGGAGCCTTTTGATGTCACGACATGTACCAGACGACGCTCCATTAATTCAATACCGACTTGTAATCGTTAAGGGGGAGTAGGGGGTCAGAAAAATGAAAAATATGTGATATTTGGGCTTTTTACCTTTTGATGTCACCAAATTGTCCATTTAAGCTGATTCCAATGATATAATTACCATTATGGTAGCTTTATTGGTTGAGGAACTATCTCATTTCCCGTGTGACACTTTTTTCGTGCGACAGCGTGTTATTCATCTACCTACTTAGAAAAATCCACAAACTTCAAGGTACATTTATACCGCTTTAACTTTTTTGACATTTTTCGAACTTTCGCTTGCTTTTTCTCAGCTCCCAGATGTCATGGGAAATTGAAAATTGGCACACTTATGTAAAAATCTGTCCTGAGAGGAGTGATAGAGCCAGATTTCTGATTATATAACTCTTATCTTATAGTTATGGGCTGTTGTTCAGAAAATGCCCCCTCGCTTGTAGCGGATACACTGAAATGGAGGAAAATAACTCATGAATGAGATCAAAAATGCTAAATCTGGGTCTATCACTCCACTTTGGACAGAATAAGGACCAACATGGTGCAATCCTGGACTCCAAATGTTTTAAAACACTGCTAAGGTATAGCTGGCAAAATGTGAAATTTGCTTCAGAGATGGTTAGGATTCAAAGCTAAGTTAAGCTGCTAAGTTAAGCTTCACCTCACATGAGATGGTGCAGTGGACTACCAACTACTGAAAGGGTCTCAACTTTTTCTGCAGGGTATCTTCAGCCCTGCCCTTCCATCTGTTCATCACACAGCATGGGTGCATTTCGACCAAAAAGAGCAAAGAAATAGCTTGCAGAATTCTTTTGTCTTTAGCAAATTGTACCACCCTACCACCCACAAAAGCTTTCAGAGTTTGTGGTAATAAGGTGAGAAGAAATGATGAGTTTTTATCGCATGCAAAATATGGGAAAGTGGGTGTCGTCTCAACCAGAATTTTGGATTTAAGTCCAAATAGAATGACAATTTGTCCTGCGCCATGCCTAGGAGGACCACCTCACAGTAATCGACGAAGAAAAAAGACCCAGTACACAGAAAAGTAAGGATTGCTTACAATTTATGCCGGGAGCTCAGAGAATGCAATGAGAGCCAGAGCGCCTTTACGCCGTGGAGCGCGAAAGCTTTAATTATCCAGTGAAAATACTGGTGACTTATCCTCTCAATCCTGCACAAATCGACATTACCCTGTTGTATTTCTTGGGATGCTTATGTGGTTGGAGTTTTCAGATTTTTTTTCCAATTGCTTTTTGTTCACTTTAGTCCCACCTGCAGCCCCAATGAGGCCAACTCCAGGTGGTGGCAACCTGACCGGTTCGGTTACCAACGACGAAAGGTTGAAGTTTGAGGAGGAGAGGGAGAGGTTATACCACCAACTGGACGAGAAGGACGAAGAGATTAACCAACAGAGCCAGTTTGTTGAACAGCTCAAGGAGCAGCTGCTCGAACAGGTTCGTTGGAAATATCCTGATTTCCGTGACCCGTTTGATGAAAGAGGTGCTTTCCCAGCCTTTTTTATTTGTACCAGCCGAAACTGGGAACCAGCATTTTTTGGTTGCACTTTAGCGCCGTTCTGAGGCAGGTGGAAAACCCAGTATGTGGGGACCAGATAAAATCACCCTCCCTGCAGCCCAAAAGAACTCTCAAAATGTGACTTGGAGAACTGGGCACAGGTTGCGCAATAGTTAAATTCCTGCATTGTCAAAGTCAACTTGCAGACACCTGGTCCAAAGGTTGCAATTCCCAGCACATTTCGTTTTTCATTCAACCGAGAACCTTCTTGTTTTCGCAGGAGGAGTTGATCAGTTCGATCAGGAGAGACCAGGATTCGATTCAGCAGGAAATGAATCGCATTCAGCAGGAGAATGAGTCAGCGAAAGAGGAGGTGAAAGAGGTCCTTCAAGCGCTTGAAGAGCTTGCGGTGAACTATGATCAGAAGTCGCAGGAGGCGGAGAATAAGAACAGGGAATACGACACCCTCTCCGAGGAGTTGGCTCAGAAACAGGTTTGGTTCTAAAGCGGGTTTGGCTCTTTTTGTTGATTCTGATGGCTCCCTTTGATTCTTCATTTTTGATGGCACAATTAGGTAGTTTGTTTCCTTGATTTGATGGCTTGATTCCCTTTGATTCTTGATTTGATGACTGGATTCCCTTTGACTCTTGAATTGATGGCTCCCTTTGAGTCTGAAGGACTCTCTTTGATTGCACTCCTCGCAGTTTCATTTTTGCAGTGTTCGGATTCCGGCTTTGTGCAGGTTTTACCTAGAGTTTTACGTTGTGATTATCAATTTAACCAGTGCTTGGTTCGATGTGCAGCGACATGCAAGAGATGTGCAGTTTTTTTTTTTTTTGGTTTGATTGCCACCTTTTTTCTTTGGCCATTTTGTTGGGTTAATTCCAATTCTTTAAAAAACATTTGATTTTTCGGTTGATTATGATGTCCCTTTGGTTT
>JASGXE010009680.1:0-21797 GCA_030068105.1 Sinentomon sp. SZTP_YWyxl
ATTGAGTCAGAATTTAATTCTTACCTCAAGAAAATGTTGCCCACCATTTGTTTATTTTAATGTGTTTGTTTTTGTCCTTGACCTGCCTGACATGCCACCTTTGTGGGCCTATTTATTTTGCTTGAGTCATTCATATGCCATGCATCATTATTCTAAAAACTGGCGTTTTGTCCACTGCACTATCGGAATGTGATGCAATTTTTTGGCCAAAATGGCTGTTGACTGCAAGACTGCATTGGTGTTGACATGCACCACAAATTTGTTTGCATCTCTCCGACGGCATTGGTTGTTTTTTAATTCTTGACACTGGACTTTGTCCCACAGTGGCGTCGGCGGGGGGACTCCGTCCCCAGTTTAAAAAAAAAAAAAAAAAAAAAACAAGCAAAAAAGTCGGTTTGAGAACGAGCAAAATTTTGATGGTTTTCAGAGACAATTGCAAATGATGACAGATCAACTGCATAGTTAATGCTAGCCCTAACATCATTCTACCTGCTAACGCAATTAAAGTTTTATTGCCCGAGAATAGTTTTCGAAAATCCACACCGCAAAATTGCCCTGTCTGCTCGCAGAATCGATGAAACATGACCAAAGCGAACATTCAATGTCACAAAAAACATCTAGGTAGAAAATTTAGATATCCTACAGAGGAGAAACATCGTTCTCATGAGACATTCGCTACGACATTCGTCTTCAGCTTCTTCTTATTTTTCTAAAAATCAAAGGGGGCAATAGCAAGACTGGAATTTTATGGCATCTGCTCTGCGGCAAAAAGTTGCAAATTCACAGTTTTATAAGAGCCCACTCCAGAACAACGTGGAGCTTCAACGAGTTGCATGAAAATGGTGGAATTTTGTTCTGGTGTCAGGGAAGAGTCCCTCTATTGATCTGAGAATGTGGTTTTGATCAGGGTTACACACGTTGCATTTTGACAAGCAGTTCTCAAAATACCTGGATACGCCTACGTATTGCTAATTTCGATAGTGGAATATCGTCCGCATCAACAATGCTGGCTGCTGATTGTTGAGTGAATCCATGCGCGATGTTGTCTTTGGATTTTCTTATCGCGGCGTTGTTAAAATTAAACTTCGGTGCTAAAAAGTCATTCGGCTTGATTTGGGCTCGAGAAAAACGTTTTGGCTTGATTTGGACTATTTTTCAAGTTTTTTCGCAGAATTGACCCTTTTTGAGGTCACCGCCAGTGACCCCCATGGGGGACAAGGTTACCTAAGTTTCATGTCAGTCGTAGAAGCGGATACCCTGAATCCGATTCTGCGAAGATTTGGCTTGATTTGGGCTCGAGAAAAAAGTTTTGGCTTGATTTGGACTATTTTTCAAATTTTTTCGCCGAATTGACCCTTTTTGGGGTCACCGCCAGTGACCCCCATGGGGTACAAGGTTACGTTTCATGTCAGTCGAAGAACGCGATGCCATGAATCCGATTCCGCGAAGATTTGGCTTGATTTGGGCTCGAGAAAAAAGTTATGGCTTGATTTGGACTATTTTTCAAGTTTTTTTCGCCGAATTGACCCTTTTTGGGGTCGCCGCCAGTGACCCCCATGGGGGACAAGGTAAGTTTCATGTCATTCGGAGAAGTGGATGCCGTGAATCCGATTCTGCGAAGATTTGGCTTGATTTGGGCTCGAGAAAAAAGTTTTGGCTTGATTTGGACTATTTTTCAAGTTTTTTTCGCCGAATTGACCCTTTTTGGGGTCGCCGCCAGTGACCCCCATGGGGGACAAGGTAAGTTTCATGTCAGTCGGAGAAGTGGATGCCGTGAATCAGATTCTGCGAAGATTTGGCTTGATTTGGGCTCGAGAAAAACGTTTTGGCTTGATTTGGACTATTTTTCAAGTCTTTTTCGCCGAATTTACCCTTTTTGGGGTCTCCCGCCAGTAACCCCCATGGGGGACAAGGTTAAGTTTCATGTCAGTCGTAGAAGTGGATGCCCTGAATCCGATTCTGCGAAGATTTGGCTTGATTTGGGCTCGAGAAAAAAGTTTTGGCTTGATTTGGACTATTTTTCAAGTTTTTTCGCCGAATTGACCCTTTTTGGGGTCACCGCCAGTGACCCCCATGGGGTACAAGGTTAAGTTTCATGTCAGTCGTAGAACGCGATGCCATGAATCCGATTCTGCGAAGATTTGGCTTGATTTGGGCTCGGGAAAAACGTTTTGGCTTGATTTGGACTATTTTTCAAGTCTTTTCGCCGAATTTACCCTTTTTGGGGTCTCCCGCCAGGTACCCCCATGAGGGACAAGGTTAAGTTTCATGTCAGTCGTAGAACTGGATGCCCTGAATCCGATTCTGTGAAGAGTTGGCTTGATTTGGGCTCGAGAAAAAAGTTTTGGCTTGATTTGGACTATTTTTCAAGTTTTTTCGCCGAATTGACCCTTTTTGGGGTCGCCGCCAGTGACCCCCATGGGGGACAAGGTTAAGTTTCATGTCAGTCGTAGAACGCGATGCCATGAATCCGATTCTGCGAAGATTTGGCTTGATTTGGGCTCGGGAAAAACGTTTTGGCTTGATTTGGACTATTTTTCAAGTCTTTTCGCCGAATTTACCCTTTTTGGTGTCTCCCGCCAGTGACCCCCATGAGGGGCAAGGTTAAGTTTCATGTCAGTCATAGAACTGGATGACCGGAATCCGATTCTGTGAAGAGTTGGCTTGATTTGGGCTCGAGAAAAAAGTTATGACTTGATTTGGACTATTTTTCAAGTTTTTTTCGCCGAATTGGCCCTTTTCGGGGTCGCCGCCAGTGACCCTCATGGGGGACAAGGTAAGTTTCATGTCAGTCGGAGAAGTGGATGCCGTGAATCCGATTCTGCGAAGATTTGGCTTGATTTGGGCTCGAGAAAAACGTTTTGGCTTGATTTGGACTATTTTTCAAGTTTTTTCGCCGAATTGACCCTTTTTGGGGTCACCGCCAGTGACCCCCATGGGGGACAAGGTTAAGTTTCATGTCAGTCGTAGAACTGGATGCCCTGAATCCGATTCTGCGAAGATTTGGCTTGATTTGGGCTCGAGAAAAAAGTTTTGGCTTGATTTGGACTATTTTTCAAGTTTTTTCGCCGAATTGACCCTTTTTGGGGTCGCCGCCAGTGACCCCCATGGGGGACAAGGTTAAGTTTCATGTCAGTCGTAGAACTGGATGCCCTGAATCCGATTCTGCGAAGATTTGGCTTGATTTGGGCTCGAGAAAAACGTTTTGGCTTGATTTGGACTATTTTTCACGTTTTTTCGCCGAATTGACCCTTTTTGGGGTCGCCGCCAGTGACCCCCATGGGGGACAAGGTTAAGTTTCATGTCAGTCGTAGAACTGGATGCCCTGAATCCGATTCTGCGAAGATTTGGCTTGATTTGGGCTCGAGAAAATTTTTTTGGCTTGATTTGGTATTTTGGCTTGATTTGGCTTGATCCATGTTTTACAAGAAACCGGAAAAAGAGCATCGAGCTACCGATATTAAAAGCCTTGGGAAAAATTATCTGGCCACTTACGAAGGTGGCATCATCGAAATTTAAGTTCCCCCATCCATCAATAAAACAATAAAAAAAACTCACAACTTGCCTCACAATTAGCCTACGGGACCAACTTTTCACAACACAATGATTGATGGATGATGTCTTTATTCTTTTCCGACGACAATCAGCCGACGGCAATCAGCGAGTCGTTCTTTCCAAAGAGCTTCCGAAATCTCAGGCAACGAAAATGAAGGATCGTGGACATAATCTGTGATCGTGAATTCGGATCTGTGGTCAAGAATCGTTGGTTCAACGTGCGATGAAAGGCGAAGCAAAAAGGCGAGCGAGCAGCATGGAACGCAAAAGAGTCGGCATGCCACAAATCGGCAGCGGGCCGACGATGGAAAAGAATTCGAAAGAGCAAATATCTGAGGGACAAATCGAGCGAAGATTGAAACAGAAAAATTGACAATCGAAAAAGACGACGAAGAAAGGCGAAAAATAAAAGAAACAGAAGAAAGGCGAAGAAGGAAGTTAGAAATCTTCAACCACGTGCCAAGAGCCTCCGTGTATGGCGCTCGACTTAATTCAGAGGCCATTTTGGCGTCGTGCGCTGCAAAACGCATGACATTCATGATTGTGCCGTGAACTTGCGCAAACTCGATTATTTTTTATTGGCCCCGAGTTATCGAGTTGCTGAAATTTCTCCAAGGCGCGAAGGCGTTTTTGTGTGACCCTGTGTACAGTGCAATGCAGAGGAAAAGGAATGCGAAAGATAAACGAATGAAACTCGGCAACAACAACTGAGACAAAATTCGGCCATAAAGATGGTGAAACGGAAAGCAGGGGTGCAGGAAATACCATGCAAAAGACGCATGAGCAAAAGCAAAAAAGGAAAAGATGAACGTGTTGAGAAGTGACTGAAGATGTCGAGAAAAATGTGAAACAGGAAAAATGCGTAGAAATGGTCAAGAAACCGATGAAAAGTTACTGGAAAAGGCGAACAAAGCTCATGAGAGCATTTTTGGGAAAAACAATTTGACACCCAACCCAAAATGAATCACCCCCAAGTATCAGAGGTGTCCATCCAAGGAGATTCACACTGGGGTGGCAGAACCCTGCGTAGGTCTTTCCAATACCATACCTCATATACCTGAAGCATGTCTATAAGTGCCGCCCACCCATCCGTGGGAGTCTGGATTCGCCTATCTCATTTGAGAACAAAAAACAGCGATCAGGTGAAATTTTTGACCGGGAGGACGCCTCTCACTTTATCGTCAATCGATCGTCCAGGACAGTGAACGGGCTGAAATGGTTGTGTTCGGTGTTTCTGTGTTCGGTGTTTCTGTGTTCGGTGTTTCTATGTTTGGTGTTCGGTGTTTCTCAGTTTTTTTTTTTTTAGAAATTGCGAAACGACGAAAAGTCAATGCACAAGCCATCCGTCGCTGAATTGGCTTCTCCAAAATCTCAAGAATCAAGCAGTGCAAACCCATATCTCTTGTATGACGGCAACATGTGGCAAATAATTGTGTTGCCAAGAATGACCAGAGAGTTGGGAAAGTATCCAAGAAGAAAGCAACAATTGACCCTTTGACACGGCCAATTTTTGGTCGCAAAAAGTCGGGACTGAAAACTGGCCATCTTGGACATTTTGTGGCATGACCAAAAAAGTGACCAGAAAGCTTTCCAACTTGCGTCAGTTTTTGCCCAGAACAAACCTGGGAGATAGCGCAATAATTTGGAGTCATTTTTCAAACACCCAAAAAAATTATCGGATGCTTTCCGGGACGACGGGACAGGAAGGGGTGACATTTCCACGGAATGGGGATTTGTTGCTCCTTCAAGAAACGACTCAGCCAAAGGCACACATCTCAATAATCGGATATGCAATTGAGGCACAAGTCTGATTCGGACAGAATACTCCCGAGAGTGTCCAGAGGGATTAAAATTGAGGCACAAGTCTGATCCGGACAGAATACTCCCGAGAGTGTCCAGAGGGATTAAAATTCCCACAAGGTAAAAAGATTTTGAAAACTGAAAATTGTCGATTCAGGCGCGAAAGAAAAACATAATTTCGCCACCCACACATGATTCGAAAAAGGAATATCATCATGTGAAGCAATATTTTCCTGTTTGTATCTGTGAAACAATCTTTAACAGACATTGTTGTTACTGTGAAACAATCTTCACCAATCTTTAACCGTCGATTCATCGCAGTGAAAGCAAAATAAAATTTCGCAACGCACGCATCATTTGAACGCAGGAACGTCATCATGTGAGGCAAACATTTTTTTCTCTTTGTGACCGTGAAACAATCTTTAACCGATACTGTTTGTATCTTTGAAACAATCTTTAATAGTTAATTCATTTGAGTAAGTTAAACAAAATTTCGCAACGCACGCAACATTTGAAGGCAGGAACGTCATTATGTGAAGCAAACATTTTTCTGTTTCCTGCCTTCAAATGATGCGTGCGTTCCGAAATTTTATTTTGCTTTCTCTAGTGACAGCTCTAGTGTAAAAAAAGTGTTAAAGATTGTTTCAGTGTTTCAAACAGAATCGTCAAAAGATTGTTTCACAGACACAAACAGAAAAATGTTTGCCTCACATAATGACGTTCCTGCCTTCAAATGATGCGTGCGTTCCGAAATTTTATTTTGCGTGTAAAAAAAGTGTTAAAGATTGTTTCAGTGTTTCAAACAGAATCGTCAAAAGATTGTTTCACAGACACAAACAGAAAAATGTTTGCCTCACATGATGACGTTCCTGCCTTCAAATGATGCGTGCGTTCCGAAATTTTATTTTGCTTTCTCTAGTGACAGCTCTAGTGTAAAAAAAGTGTTAAAGATTGTTTCAGTGTTTCAAACAGAATCTACAAAAGATTGTTTCACAGACACAAACAGAAAAATATGTTTGCCTCACATAATGACGTTCCTGCCTTCAAATGATGCGTGCGTTCCGAAATTTTATTTTGCTTTCTCTAGTGACAGCTCTAGTGTAAAAAAGTGTTAAAGATTGTTTCAGTGTTTCAAACAGAATCGTCAAAAGATTGTTTCACAGACACAAACAGAAAAATGTTTGCCTCACATAATGACGTTCCTGCCTTCAAATGATGCGTGCGTTCCGAAATTTTATTTTGCTTTCTCTAGTGACAGCTCTAGTGTAAAAAAGTGTTAAAGATTGTTTCAGTGTTTCCCAACCAAACAGAATCGTCAAAAGATTGTTTCACAAACAAACAGAAAAATGTTTCCTCACATAATGACGTTCCCTGCCTTCAAATGATGCGTGCTTTTGCGAAATTTTATTTTGCTTTCTCTTAGTGACAGCTCTAGTGTAAAAAAGTGTTAAAGATTGTTTCAGTGTTTCAAACAGAATCGTCAAAAGATTGTTTCACAGACACAAACAGAAAAATGTTTGCCTCACATGATGACGTTCCTGCCTTCAAATGATGCGTGCTTTGCGAAATTTTATTTTGCTTTCTCTAGTGTCAGCTCTAGTGTAAAAACTGTTAAAGGTTGTTAAAGATTGTTTTCAGATATACAAACAGTATCTGTTAAAGATTGTTTTACAGTCACAAACAGAAAAATGTGTGCTTGCTTCACATGATGACGTTCCTGCCTTCAAATGATGCGTGCGTTCCGAAATTTTATTTTGCTTTCTTTAGTGAATAAATTGTTAAAGATCGTTTTCAGAGATATTGATACAAACAGTATCTGTTAAAGATTGTTTCACAGTCACAAACAGAAAAATGTTTGCTTCACATGATAACATTCATGCCTTCAAAAGCATGCCTTCCCGAAGTGTTCGCGAAAAAAAGGAATTGTAATAATGAGCATTGCACTTTATTACCGGTATTGTGTATATTTGAAAGCATGCGACCTTCTACCAAAGAAAGTGCTGGCTCGTATTTCATCAGGAAGAGACATGAGTAATGAACCTTTGAGGATCTTTTTCAACGTGAAAAAAGCCGTTTTTCCGTTCTTCTTTGAGAAAGAGTAGGAAGCCCCAGCTCAAGGAGCATTTTCGATGCACTCGAAGTGAATCCATAGTCATTCAGGATGAAACGAGCTGCACTTCTCTGAACTCTTTCGAGTGCGTTGACATGGCATGCAAGGAAGGGATCCCAGACACAGCCAAGCATATTCAAGAATTGGGAGAACAGATGATTTGTAAGTCACTAACTTGATATTTTTTGTGCATGAGCCAAGTTGCGGCGGACTGCACACAGAGCAGAATAGGCCTTTTTAACAAGGTTTATGTGCTCACTCCAGTTTAGAGTGCTTGTTAACGTTTCCCCAAGGTATCTGAAAAAGAGGACACATTCGGTGCTCCTTTAAGCAAATAAATTCTTTGCTGTATATTACTTCCGAGTCAAGTGACCTTTGGAATGCAACTGTAGCACATTTGTCCACATTAATCTTAATTTTTCAGTTGACATATACCAGTTTTCAATTTCCACCAGGTCAGCTTGCAAATTGGCCCGGGATTCTGGACCAAGGGGCGGGCAATATACAACTATAAATCGTCGACAAACACCCTAGCAACACATTTCAACCCATTCAAAATATCATTAATAAAAAGCAGGAAGAGCAGTTGTACCAGCGAACTTCCTTGCGGAACCCCTGATGTCAGCACCAAAGTTTCTTCTGATATAGGCACTCTCCTACCATAACAAAGGGCCCGTCTATATCCTTCAGATATGATTCCAGAAGTGCCATTAAAGGAAAAGGCACACGACAATTTGCCAACTTTCGAAGAAGAAGCCGATGATTAACTCTGTCAAAGGCCTTCTCAAAATCAATGAACACAGCATCGACCTGTTCTCTCCTCTCAAGACTGAGAGAAATCTCATGGATATAGCCGATCAGCTGGGTCTCACATGATTTTTTGTTCTGAAATCCATGCTGATGGGGATGTATTATTCCATTGTGGATTGCAAAATCAGACAATGCATTGCAAAAGGAGCTTCTCCAAAATCTTGGGAGCACAGCACTGGAAATTAGGGATATGGGTCTGTCATTTACATTGGGATCCGATCCGAGCCCACTGCTTTCCTTGTTCCCAAACTATTAATTACATGCACGACTAATTTGAAAAAAAAATTAAAATTCCTGGTAATTATGTCATCTACTGCATGATTTGTTTCATACACAAATAGATCAGTAAGTTGGAGCCATGTGTTACTGGAAACAATAGAATTATCAACGGCGGGGAGGAAATTTCCTCTGAATGCGCGAACGAAAGCATAGCTTTTGCTGCCGGTGTGCCAATGTGACCACCCTTCTTTCGCCTGAGGAATCCTCGAACCTTGTCTGTTGGTTGACCAGACAAAACTATCAGATGTCTGTTGACATCAGGCAAAAGCATGAGATGTCAACTGACCAAACAAAACAGTCGCAGACGTCAGTTGACCAGGAAAAAGCGGTGTTGTCAATCGGGTGATTTCAGTCTTCTCCTCCTGACGCATGTTTTTGCAAGTGATGTGCTGTGCTGTTGGTGTCACATCATCTTGACCTCGTCATTTTTTCCTTCGATGAGACTGCGGGACATCCAAAACATGGCTTCTTCCTCACAAGTTGACAAAAATTATGAATAAAAAACGAAATAAAAGTGTTTCTCTGCAGAGACAATTTTCTGCCCGGACCTCAGCTTTTTGCCGTGTTTCGATACTTGTCGCCGGGGACGTTTCGTCGCCGAGATGGTTCGTCATGGCACATATCGTCGCCTGAATGTTTCGTCGAGCGATATTTCGTCGTCGAGACGTTTTGTCGCCATGACTCCACATATGGCACATCGTGGGAGGATAGAAACAACAAACAAGTTGGTTGCCTTCTTTCAAACTCAAAAAGTAAAAAAAATGATTGATGCTCTGACACAGAAGAAAAAAATCTCAACAAGTATGAGATATTTCAGAAAAGTGGATAACACTCCCACGGCCCACCATGCTTTCACAACCAAAATGAGAACAGTGAAAAAGAAAGCGCAGTTTGACAAGAAGAAAATGCAATTTGAAAAAGTGAAGGTTGGAAAAACTTTTTAAGCGAGATTGTGAAATGATCGGCCCGCCACATCTGTAAAAACTCTCCACTCTGATTTTTTTTTTTTAATTCCACACTCAGCTCCAAAAAAAACGGCAGTTAAAAAAAGGCCAAAGAGGTAAAAAAAATTGTTCATCCGCGTGTTGGTCGCATTCTTTTCGGATTCTTGAAATTTGGTTCAACACTTCAGTGAAGTTGACATCACAACTCGAACCAGCCGGCTACCATGATGTGGAAATGCATATTCTCATCTGACCAGCCGTTGTTTTCAGTGCAGAGAAAACAACATATTCTGCAGAGACTTCACAAATGTGACAATGCCATACATCAAAGGCATCACTACAGTTTACGGGTCTCCGCATAACTTCCGGCCTGGAATCGTTTTTCCCGAGTTTGCCAATGTTTCAAGATCGAAAAAACTTGCTCAGGTATTTGTTCTCCCTTTGTGGAAAAGAGAACTGCGGTGGTTCATTCCCGAATGCATGCCCGACACTGGACACAATTTTCAACTTTTCTGAAGTCATGAGACTTTGTCGTCAAAGAGCCTATGCATGCCAAATAATCGTCCGAAACTTGCCCTCGCAGTTTCCCACTTTTTTACTCGTCTGCATCTCCAACCGACCTGCAACGGTCCATGCTGGCACATGGCCATGGGCCTGAATATTTTTAAATGTTGGCCTATGTGCCTACATATACATATGAAAAAAAATATATATATATATATATATATATGTATATATGGACATATCTTCTTTGTTAGATATACCTGTTCCGAGGACAAAAACCACACAGTCCTCAGGTGGGTGTGGGATAAAATTGGACTGGGCTGGTTGCGAGGAAAAGAGGCGCCGGGTGTTGCTGAGTCCTGTCTCTTTTCCCCTCTGCATGCCACCATGCCTCTCACTGTGTGTATCTCTCTCTCGTATAATACCCGCAGCTGTTTCTCTTCTCTCAACGTGTGCTGATGCTTCGGTGGGTAGGAGGCGGCTATTCAACATGGTGAGACTTCAGTGTGATGTCAGCAGGCTGCAGGGAACAAAAAACTTTTGACCAGAAATTGCTTGTGATGACAAGGTTTCACTGGCCTGAAGTCGGAATTTTAATTTCTGTGATCAGGATTTTCCCCGTCCAAAACGATTAATGCTACAGCAGCCGGACAACTGAGCAGGATTTCGCAACACACAAATGATTTTCTGAGTCCAGAAAGCGCAGTGTCTAAAATGTTATTATTTTATTTTACACTGTACATACTATGGGAAATACATTTTGTCTTGGGCCCACGTTTGGCCTATGGTCTACTGGAACTCCAAGCAGTGCATGTGGGCTGTATTTACTTTTGGACGCAAAAAGGCTTCGTCCTTTGGTCGGCCCTGTCTTTTTCAATGATGTGTATAAAAGTCCAAAATTTTGGCGGCCGATTTTTTGGATTTGACCTTCGTTGGTCTGAAGGCTCAGACGATGAATTACGCCATTCTCAGACATTCCCGCGTGAGCCTAGAAAACAAAAAAAGTAGAAACTTCCCTTGTTTTGTCAGCAAAATAAAGTGGCCCATTGCTTCCCACACACCAATCTGCAGACCTTCCAAGACGTCCAGATGTCCAGGGAATCGAACCGGACAAAATCGAAAGAAGCGGGGCACCATTAATGGCCCATCATTCTTTCCCAAACAATGTTTTCTAAATTCGAATTTGTGTTTATATTTACATGCAAATCGTGCAAATAGATTGTGTTGCATGTCATTATTTTTTTTTTAAATCTCTGGCCAGGCTGTCATATACTCAAATGTACCAAAAGGGATGGCAGCATCGCACGTGCGGCATTTGACAAACCTCACAACTTTCGCCAGGTCACTCTCACAGGTGCATGAAAGAAGTTGCAGGTTTTCGAATGTGTGGATGGACCGCGAAATAGGTAGGATGCAAAACAATTGAAAATATCTCTTTTTTTAAACCAATGAAAATTTTTCGTGATGTTGGCCCATCTTCGCTGCAAAAGATGAATCGCAAAAAAACCAATTTTTTGAAATCTGGTCCGAAAACAAAACAAAGAGCGAAACAAACCACGAAGGAATTAAAAAAAAAAAACAAAATCTTTTTCACAAAAAAAAAACATTTTGCAGACCCGGCTGCAGTTGTGTGCAGCATGACCGACGAAGAACTGCTGCATTCGGACACAGCCCGTCTAAAAAAAAAATGTTCGCTTCAGTTCTTGATCGTTTCATATTTTTGGAATCCAGAATCCATCATTGTGAGCCACAAAAAACTCGACGTGGCAAATTATTGATTTCTGGCATCAGTGAGTTTCACAGATTTTGGATTCGGGCGTTGGCCGTTGCTGAAATCTGCACAGGGCGGCAGATTGGGCGTTGCCTCAGCAGAAAAAAATACGTCACTTTGGATTGAACTCCGACACCCAAACGTCATCATCAGTGCCTTGTGGAAGGCCAAAATCAAAGATGGGCCGTTTTTTGTCGAGCAGGGTGGCCATTGAACATGGATTGTTCTGGACATTTGGGAAAAAACGGAGGTTGAATGGGAAACGAAAACATTGACCTTTCTCAGAATTCATATAGGCCTAAGGACAGAGAATTTGAGAAGTCGACAGTCCAGACAGACAACGGGGCTGCAAAAGTCATTCTTTTCCTTCGTCTGACCTTTTGACCGACCGGAAGAATTATTGAGCTTTTGCTTGATTTTGATTGCATGTTGTTGGAGAAAACCATTTCTGTTTGTGACAGTGGGACAACCATCACGCCTGGCAAAAGTCATTGCACACCGGCTGCAGACCCGGACAAAGGCAATTTCCTCATCGCTGAAAATCAGAATTCAAGTTTCTGAAAACAAAAAATCGCAAAAATTCCCGCGGCGCTCAAGCAGTCTCGGCAAAAGCCGCGCCGCCACAGCGTGACGCACAAAGGAATTTTTCCGCAAAGAACAAAGTTCGAAAACATGTCCTCACTTTTTATCCTCAGCAAATGAGTGCCCAAAATGGCCCTGTTGCGAGGCTTGCTGTGCTTGTACTAGCCTCCTTTTGAACCCACTATAAATGCAGTGAGGATAAATGGGAGGGCTACATCATCTCCCTTGCTGTCACTGGGGGGCGCACCCATAGTGGTTAGGCCAGTCAGATCCGCCATTGTTGGTGTAGGTATGTGTGTTATTACAGTGACGCACCAAGCGCCAAGCAGGACAACCGCCGCCCGCAGCCCGCCGCTTCAACCTCCTCGCAACTCCCCCCTTGAACCCTACCCCGCGCTTCCTCTCTCACTTTTGGACTTTGGAACGCGATTTCGAAATACCCCCCCTCTCTCTCTCTCCATCGAACCAACTTCTCCGTCTCCCTAGTCTCTCTCTCTCCCGTTATCCTCATTCCTCAACGCTCCAAAATCGGTTTTCTCACTCACTCTCTCTCTTTTCAGAAAACCGAACACCGTTCGGCCGGTTTCCAACTTTGAGTCGGGCGGGAGAAAGCAGGCACCCCCGCGGCCGAGGTCCAAGGAAACATTGAAAGGGCAATGGGTCGAAAAAGGGTTCCAACTTTTTCCAAAAAAAAACAGGGGAGCATTTTGAGCAGAACACTGAATTTTCTGAAAAATCTGACCTCTGAAAATCGCGAAGGTCACCTCGCGAAAAAGCGGTCCAAATTGCCGTTTTGCCGCCGAACGCCGACATTTGGTGTGGCCGCCCGGAAGATGAGAAACGAGGTTGGAGCCGCAAGTTTCACGTGGACGGCAAAAGGCACGGAAATCTTACTCTGACAGGTTTTCGCATGAACTGAAATTTTCAAAATTTCAACCACTTTCTCGCGCGAGGAATCTAAAAAACGGCAGGATTTTTGCGGCACCTGTGCAATGCGGGGGCTTTTTCATCAGATGAGCCCACGTGGTTCGATCGGCACGATAAATTTTGGGGCCAAAATCAATCTGGATTTCCCCAATCCCAATTCTTTTTGCATTGCATGGGCAGAAAATGGTCCATTTTGGTTTGTCATTTTGATGCAGGCCTAAACCACCCACAACCAAGATCGAGAAGAGGTCATTGACACCGAAGCAGTTTAGACATGTTTTTTTCATAATTGGGTCAAGGCCACAGGGAAATAACTGAATGCAAATTGAACGCAAATGGAATGCAAGGAATTCTATGATTTGTGGATTTGTTATTTCCGTTTCACGGGAATGTGCGCAATTTCCTCGGGGGTGGATGGAATTTTTGGGGGGATGCCACACCCCAAATCTTCAGGGTGCGGTACAAGCTGGCGAACTGTGCATAAAAAATAGAAATTTCTCACCGGAACTCGTCAATAGGATCCAGAGAATTTTTGCAAAACAAGTTTTTGAACAAAAAACGAGTTTCAGCATTTCGTCTTGGCGTGTTTTCTGGCGACAGCTGCAGGAGTTTCTCCTCGTTTTGCAATTTCTGATTTCTCACGCATGTGACATTGACTCAAAACAATGAATTGATGCACTCCAATTTGACATTTGGAAAAAGAGCACATGCGCGTTTTTGTTGTTTTCGAGATGATCAAACAAACGTTACCGTTTTTTCTCTGTTTGCATTGTTGCGTCATTTTTGTTGCGTCAATATTGTGGCGTCATTTTTATCATTCTGCAAATCAAAGATCCAGAGATCCAAATATCCAAACATTCTCAAGATCAATCAACACCGCAACTTTGAGCTTTCTGTCATTTTCGTCGCACTCAACCTGCGGTGCGTCATTTGAGAAACTTTTCTGGAAAGAAACAACAAAGGGGAGAGTCTGTTTTCGGAAAAATAAAAAATTCGGGAAATACGAGTAAAAGAAACAAAAGCGCGCGGTTGTGATCTCTCCGATCGTGATGCTGGTTGAAAACTGCAACCGGCCAGTATTTATTTTTCAGTATAAACTGGCCAGTATCGCAATTTTTCACAGCAATTCGCCATATTCATGCACACAACACCTGTTTGTATAATTGTTTCCTCCGCGCTCGAAGTGAGCAAGTGAGGAAGAAATAAACGATGATGAAAGATGAGATTGGAACAACAATGGCGTGTGATACAGGAATTGTTTGATGTGACACTGGAAAATGAATGGAAAAATTTCAGCGGAATTCAGTTGTTGCGGTTGCTGAAGTGTCAACAAAATGACGTTAATTTGCAACCGATTGCTATTATCCGACAGCATGAAGGGCGAATAAACGCGACAGCATACAGAACCCTTGTGTTTTCTCATCCCGCAACAATTTTCTCCCCGAAATTTCTTTTCTTCCTTTCATTTCTCCTGAAGTCGGCAGAAATGAAAGTTCCAGTTGCACCATGATCAATGCGAAATAAAAGTGCCAGAATTTTAACTTTGGTCCAAAAGCGTAAAAAAGGGAATTTAACTTTTTTTTCAACATGAGCCATTTTTCGTGTTTGTAAATCTAATTCGCGACATTTTCCACATAACGGATTGGAAAGCATTGAAAATGCATGTTTATGCGGTGTTTGCAATTTTCGCGCACCTCAGTCGATACTTCAGCAATGGGCATGCGAGTATTGGTACAGGGTGCCCCGTGAGTTGCCAAACCTCCACCTTTTCAGCAATTGGGAAAGTGTGTCAGCACAGTGTGTCTCGCAAGTTGTTTGCCAAACCTCGTGGGCAGCTTGAGGCAATTCCAAACACAAAATTATGAGATTTTGTCCTCCGATGACTTCTGGGGGTACTCCCCGAAAAAAATACATGGGACCTTACACTGTAAACTTCGACGGCGTTTTGAAGACACCGAAAATTCATTGTTGGTAACCAAACTGCGTAAAGCAACGAAAACGTTAATTAACGTTTGGTTACGCAGTTTGGTTACCAACAATGAATTTTCGGTGTCTTCAAAACGCCGTCGAAGTTTACAGTGTAAGGTCCCATGTATTTTATTCGGGGAGTACCCCGAAAAAAGAAGTGAGCAAAGAAGTGACAAAGCCAAGAAGTGACAAAGCAACGAAGTGACAATAATACAGACCACATCTGACTGTCACTACTTCGTGCTTTTTAAAATTTTCGTAGCTTTTCAATTTAGATAACATCAAATTCTCGGAGTCTTCAAAATGTCAAATTTTAAAACAATTTAGGGGCTCATATTTTTTCAGGTAGCATTCCCTGAAGTCATCGGAGGACAATAAAACTCATTCTACTCGAACCTACATTTTCGTCTCTGGTTTGAATCAGAAAGCTCAGCTGCCCTGAGGTTTGGCAAACAAGGTCCTTATACGGGATACCCTATCAGTGACACAACGTAACCTTTGTGGCAGATGCAAAACATTTTTCCGTTGTTTTTCCGTCTCACGCAGCTCAGCTTCAACTCAACAACCAATTCAGCAGACAGAGAAATGCATCCTTTCACAACAACACAAAAGGGAGCAGCGTTGGTCAAGAAATGAAATTTTCGCAATCCAAATTTATTCGCCATAAAATTGGCCATTGAGTACAAACTGGGTGTGAATGGCAATCGGGAATGTTCGACCGATTGTGTGGGTTTTGAAGAAATGGCAGGCAATGCCAATGACAAGTGGAAATCAATTGGCAGGTGGAAATTCACCCCCCTTTTCTTTTATCCGTTTTCTGAAAGCTGGCCAAAAGGGATGAGACTGAGACTGTTGAAAGACCTCACGCATGACAACAATGTGTGGTCGCCTTCCCTTTTTCGAAAAAATGGGGCAGAGAAGGTTAGGCAAAGGAAAAATACAGAGTTGTCCAAAAAAAGAGGACGAATACAAAATTGTTTCCGATTCTGTAAATTCCCGGTTTCGGAAAAACCAAATTCTGTGAACGAGGTAATTTCACACAACCAAAAGATGAACATTTGTGTTGCCTTTTGGTTTTGGAATTTCCAATTTGGTACTAGGTGTTGCCTATTTTCGGGCCAATACCCCATTATTTTCTTTTTGTTTATCATTTTGTTCTTTACGAAAGACAGGTTTTTTGGCTGAGAGTGAATCGTCTTAACCTCAAATTGCTCTGAAAAATGTTGAGAGAAAAAATTCAGAAGATATGAAAGCTTCCTCAATACCAGGCATCTATTTTCACAATCTTGGCTGGACAAAAAATCGTTTGGAAAAATGACTCGATTATTGCATTTGACTCAAAAAATCTGTCAAAATCGATTGATAGATCGATTTATTTCGGCAAAATCTGTGTCCAATATTTTCCAAAAGAAAAACAAAAAAAAAGTTATCCATTAAAATTTTTGTTTTATTTTTTATTTTTATTTTTTTTTTCATTTTATTTTTCATTTATTTTTTTTATTTTTTAATCTACATCCAATTTGTTCCAATTCTGGGTTCGGGTCCAATTCTGGCAATTCGGGGGTTGGAGCACCATCCACACGCCACACCCAAGAAAATTATAATTGGATCCAGGTAGTCAGTTTTTCAAAGCTTTCAAACCAGACATCGGTGAAGAGAAAGCGTGGATTTTGCATGGTTTGCTGTGAACAGTCATCATTTACAAGCGCCAGATGCGTGAGCTGGGGTTGCATTTTTACGTGACTGGATGCGTTGCACAATTTATCATTTAACAGGGCAACAGTCTGGAATACAATGCCATAAAATACAGATCACAGAAAAAACAAAAGACAGAAAACACTGAAAAACTGCATAAATAAAAGCTTTCCTTTTTACCCTTTTGAAACATGGAATTTTTCTGCTTTTGCTTCATCGCCGCAAATTCGGTGTGAAAGTCTGCAATTCTCCGTGAAAGATTGCTGTTTTGCCCAATCCTTTGCCATTGTCGATCCTTTCTCGATCTCTTTTTTTGTCTCCACGTCCTTTCCTTTTGACCGCCCGAAAGGACGACTGTCAAAAGTTAAAAGGATCAAGGATCAAAACCACATGTCACTACCGCATCCAAAGTCCATTCAAGCCAATTGCCATTTTTGAAGCTTTCAATTTTTGAACAGCTAAGCTTTCAATCCTTTTGAAGAACAGCCAAGCGATTTTTTCGGTCACCCACAGAGAGCCACTAATCATTGTTTCAAAAATCCGGCTCCGCGAAGTGAACCCACCAAAACCGAGAATTGGGCTGGTGATTTTCATTCGAAAACGTCAGCTTTGAAAACTTGTTTTCTGTCTGCGAAATTTGCAGAAAATGCAACGTTGGAGGAAAAAAGTTCATGCATGCGCACAGACGCCAACAAACTCCCAAGTCTCTTCACCCTCCCCCTCCTCCTTGTGCGGTGCTGGTGGTTATGAGAGGTCTGTCGGTCGACAAGTTGCGTTGGTGATTCAAGCTTTGTGGCTGATTTTGTGGTGTTGTGTGCTGTTTGTCCGTTTTCTTGAAGTTTGATTGTGTGGTGTGTTGGAAAAATTTTGTTTTTGGAAAGGCGGGAAATCAAAATTTCATCTGGCGGGTGCCACTTTTCCGCACGGCCAAGACAGAAACAAAGATCTGCCGGTGTTGCCGCCCCCGTTGAGGATGTTCTGCCATCTTTTGGACTAAACACTCCAAAGTTCAGAAATCTTTGAGCACATGGGAAGTTCCAGTGTCGTTTTCTGGTCTGTCCACTTCCACAGACAGGTGACAATTTTCCTATTTTTTGACAAAAGCCTCGGAATCAGCTGATCCAGGTCCAAATTTTTGCCAGAGGAATCCGGCGCCTCCAAGGGTCATGTGGGCTGGGAGAGAGTTCAGGGGGACGGTGCTCCCTAAAATGTGGACACCTGGACACCTGGAGACCCAACTGGACACCCCCTTGGAGACCCTTCTTACCCAGCCCAACCCATCCAACCAAACCAACCTAAGATATCTTGTCCTATCCTAAACTATCCTATACTAACCTGACCTAACGTAACCAAACCAAACCAAACCTGACCCGTTTTAGGGGGTGTCCAGGTGTCCATATTTTAGGAAATACCCAGGGGGACTCACTTTGCCTGGCAGGTGGGTGCGGTTGCTTGTTCAGAAAATATGGATAATCCCTGGATCGAGAAAATTTGGAGAAAGCCACGTCACGAGAAACAATTTTTCGAAAATGCATCCCAGAGGAAGGTGGTTGTGGCCTGGGGCTGACAAAAGTGCTGGGTAATGGGTCAGGTTAGTTTAGGTGTGGAGACCAAATCCTCGGCTCTCTGAACAGGGAAGGGCAGAAAGTGGAAAATAAAAAGGGCCGGAGGGTGGTCCCTGAAAACCGGACAGCCGGACAGGACTGCCGGACAGGCAGAAAGGACCGCCGGACCGACCCGGACAGGTTAGGTTAGGTTAGATTAGGTTAGGATAGACTATCCTAACCTAATCTAACCTAACCTAACCCGTCCAGGTCGGTCCGGTGGTCCTGTCCGGCAGTCCTGTCCGGTTTTCAGTTGAATGCAGAGCTGAATTGGGCTACGATTATGGGGCATAGTTCTCCTTGCGAGCCCAAGGTGTGTGCAACAAGGTAAAAGGTCGGACCACCAGCCGAATGGCTATCAGTCCATATGACTCCACGATGATGAGATGATAGACCACCGGGCCGGAGCTCCCCTTTCGGAAAAGGGACCAAGCATTCGAAAAAAGGGACCAACAACTGGGGGTACCATTCCAGAATTTCACAGGGGGGATTTTTTAGGGAAGCATCTGGGTTCAGACCCAGTCGGGGGTCTGGGTTTGAGCCTTGGTGGGGTTCCAAGGGGCAAACCGCAAGGCGCAAAGGTCCTGGTGGGTGGTTGTGACATCGCCAAAGAGCAGGCATGGAATCGACAAACATCTTGAAAAAATGGATTTGACAATTGGAAAGGGTGTGTTAATGTGTAAAAAAGGGACACGAGCTCAGCACCGGCGTTTCAGTGATGTCGGATGAAAAGGACTGCCGGAGCTCAGCATCTGCGGTCACAGGGACAGCAGGAGCTCAGCTCCGGTGCGCTCATGCACACTTTTAGCCCTGGAACATATTATCAACAGACAGGCAGGCAGGGCTGCAAAAATGATTTGCCGTCCCAGCAACCTGCGCTTGCCTACATTTGCCGTCCTGGATGGGCCTTCCCGTCACGGAAAAAGAACAAAATTCGCCAATTCTGCAATGTGACTTCACACGTAGATGCCAGACAGGGCTGCAAAAAGTCGGGAGCATGGGAGCATTGCTCCCGGGACCGTTGTGGGCCAACCGGGCTCGAAATTGGACTGGAGAGCAAAAAAAAAAAAACTCCACCTTTCGTCCCGGGATGGAAAAGACGTAGCTCGACGAGCGAGGGAAACTTTTTGGATTTAACGACAGGGACTGAAACGGGCAGACCAGCAAAAGAAAGCTGACGAGCAAAAAAAAGCTCATCGGCCAAAATTTGACCACGCTCCAAACTTCCGTGCTCCAGGGCTCCAAACGACTTTTTGCAGCCCTGCGCCTGACCAACGAGTAACGATTCAAAGAATAGCCTAAATACCATATAACAAGTGCCTCAATCCAACCTCTTTGACCACTCGGCCAAGCAGGCCGACGCTGGCTCCCGTTTGGTTTCTCATTTTTTTTTCCAAACTTCCAAATAGAGGCTAATTCCACTGTGCTTCAACTGTTCTTTTCACGTAACCATCTCACGCGGGCTGGCTGTGTTATTTTTAATCGTGCAATGGTTTCGGGAAGAACAAATAATTTGCTCTTCAAATAAAAAACAACATTGCTCTGTTGTAAATAACACAATTATGACAAATAACAAAACCTAGCACGTATGATGATTTCAACAAATTGCATGCCGGCCGATTTCCTGGACATTGAGCCAACGTTGCAATATTGAAATAAGCAAGATGGAAATAAAAGTGTCAGCGCCTCATGCTGCCATCCATCCATAGAGCTAAACATTTGTTGGGCACGATAGATGACCTGCTAACATGCAACCAGCGTCGGATTTTTAACTGCAATCGCACCATCAGCCGAACGATTATGCTGAGATGGCTTGGACGCTCTCCCGACATTCAGTCCATCTTAATTTGACCGACTGTCCGACCGATTGCCGACCTTGTTGTGTTGCCTGCTTGCCTGGGCCAAGGCAACATGTAAGTAAAGATCGCAAATGTCGGCATGACATGTGCCAAGAAAAAATGGACTTTTGGCTGACCAATTTCCTGACGAAGGCCAATGTTCAAAATGAGACCAAGGCTAACGGTCTGGATAAGGCAGCCTTGGTCAATTGGACCATGGCTGAAGCGAACCAGTTTTCTTGGGAGGGGCAGAAGACAAGCAAAATTCCCATCTTCCCATACGTTCAATGTTTCAGCGTTACCCGAACTCTCGAGTTAAAAAGTCGAAATTTTTAGTTTGCAAAAATTGACATTTCGAATTTCGGTCGAAATTTCGAGTTTCAAAGTCAAAATCTCGAAATTGCAAAGTCGAAATTTCGAGTTCGCAAAGTTGAAATTTCGAGTTTTCGAAGCCGAAATTTCGAGTTAGCAAAGTCAAATTTTGAGTTTTCGAAGCCGAAATTTCAAGTTTCAAAGTTGAAATTTCGAGTTTCAAAGTCGAATTTCGAGTTTCAAAGTTGAAATTTCGAGTTTGCAAAGCCAAAATTTCGAGTTTCAAAGTCGAAATTTCAAATTGCAATTTGCAAAGTCAAAATTTCGAGTTTTTGAAGCCGAAATTTCAAGTTTGCAATGCCGAAATTTCGAGTTTCATAGTCAGAATTTCGAGTTTCACAAGTCGAAATTTCGAGTTTCTATAAGTCGAAATTTCGAGTTTCAAAGTAAAAATGTTGAGTTTCAAAATCGAAATTTCAGTTTCAAAGTCAAATTTTCAAGATGCAAAGTCGACATTTCGAGTTCGATTTTGAATTGGTGTTTTTTGGTATGGCTCTGGATACGCTTCCATAAGAGCGACATGGTGGTAAAAAAGCAAGAGTTTTTGCACAGCTCCGTTCTCAGTTTTCAGCCATGAATAAAAAATCAAATCTTGCAAATATTTTTGTCATTTTTGATTTGCACTTGAATTTCTTTACCTGCAAACCCAACACAGGGCTGCAAAAAGTCGTTTGGAGCCCTGGAGCACGGATTTTGGATCCTGGTCAAATTTTGGCCGAAGAGCTTTCTTTTTTTTTGCTCGTCAGCTTTCTTTCACTGGCCTTCCCGTTTCGGTTCCCGTCGGAAAAACAAAAAGTTCACCTCGCTCGCCGCTCTGCATGTCTTTTCCATCCTGAACGAAAATGTTGGAGAGCTTTTTTTTTTTTTTTTTTTTGCTCTCCGGCCCAAATTCGATCCCGGTCGGCCCACAACAGTCCCGGGAGCAATGCTCCCGACTTTTTGCAGCCCTGACAAAACAAAAGTTTTTTTCCCATTTTCCTATCTTTCGGGACGTTTATTTTTCTAACTTTTAGTCAAATTCACAAAAAAAAAAAAAAA
>JASGXE010009681.1:0-15258 GCA_030068105.1 Sinentomon sp. SZTP_YWyxl
ATGGAATGTTTATTGTTTACGCAATTTTTTTTCATTCAGAAATTGGGTGGAATTTCAGATTTTCTGCAGTTGTGTTTTTGGGTCCTGCAGTTTTTGGCTACTTTTTTAAATTTCTCGCGGTTTTTCCGCGGGTTTTTTCACAAAAATCTTGCGGGTTTTGAAAAAATCATCTGGAAACACTGCGTCCAGTGTTGCCAGATCCCGGGTTTTCCCGCGAAATTCCGCTGGTTTTTGAGCTTCCCCGCGGGAAAATTTTGGGTTTCGCGGGTTGCGGTTTTTTCGCGGGTTCGGCTCCGCAGTCCGCGGTTTTTCCGCTTGTTTTTCCAGCAGATTTTTTTGTGTTCCAGTTTTTGGTGGATTTTTCGATTTTTCTTGTTTTGGAACATATTATTTTGCGAGTAAAAAATTCGATTCATCCATTGACTGTCTGAGTTGATTTGGATTCATGACTATTTTTTCTATGTTGGGGGCCACAGGCAGTAAAAGCCATTGGACGTGGTAAACCCCGGTCAGACATGCATCATTTTGACATGCATGACAAATCCCCGGTCAGACATGCATGACAAATTCTTTTCATTAATGCATGATTCACAAGTCGCATTTGACCAACTGCAATTTCCGCTCGTTTTTGAGCATACCCGCGGGAAAATTTTGGGTTTCGCGGGTTGCGGTTTTTTGCTGGTTCGGCTCCGCAGTTCGAGGTTTTCCGGTTGTTTTTCCAGCAGAAATTTTTTGTTTTTGATTTTATGTTTTTGGTGGAGTTTTTCGATTTTTTTCTCATTTTGGAACAAAAGTGGCCCATTCTTTCTCCTCAGAGTTGTTTGGTTGGATTCATGATAAATTCTTTCATCGTTCAGTTGTTGTTCGCGAATCGCATTCCACAAATCGCATTTCATTTGAACAACGGCAGAAAAAAAGCAGCATTGACCGCCGAAAATTGACTTGCTTTGCTGGTGAAATTCGACATGAGTCTCGCTGTTTTTTTGCATGCAATAAATGACACCTTCTGCAAGATGTAGATGTAGATCTGCAAGATGTAGATGTAGATCTGCAAGATGTAGATCTGCAAGATGTAGATCTGCAAGATATAAGATGCACAGATTTCCAAACAACGAGAAAATATTGTTTGGGCAGAGGTGGAAAACTTTTTTGCGGTATGGGTATCAATGTGGTTGGAGAAATTTTTTAAATTTTTAAAACTTTGGCAATTTTTTGTGGATTTTTTTTTGAATTCGAGGAAATTTCTTTCATTTCACCACAATCACATCCAGAGGTTGCTTTGCCCACAATGTTCGGCATCGGTTTGTTGTCACGACACAACTCACGAACCTTTCATTTCAGAAATTGGGTGGGATGTCAGATTTCCTGCAATTGTGTGTTTTTGCAGCCCGCGGGTTTTTGGCTATTTTCTGAAATTTCTTGCAGTTTTTCCGCGGGTTTTTCACAAAAATCTTGCGGGTTTTTAAAAAATCACCTGGCAACACTGACTGTATCACACAAGCGGCAAGCGCAGCTGATAGTGAATTGCGGACCGCGGTGCGCGAAGTATTCAGAAAGTCAAATTTCTCTTGAACCAGGCGACGGATTTTCATGAAAGTTTTTGTGGTACAAAGCTGAAAAAAATAACGATTTCAAAAATGTGTAATGATCCCAAACTTTCTGCGAGCAAAGCTCCGAAATGATTTGAGGAACAAATGCGTTCAAGTCAAGATGGCATCAAATTCCGGGCCCCTGCCAGAAACTTTCAACGATTGTGCGATTTTTTCCGTTTTTGTTTTTGTTGTTTTTAATGTGGGAAAAAATGTTCTCTTTCGAAGGAGAAAGTTTTGTGGATTCGGTTTTCCAACTGGGCCCAAGCGGCAGGCGAGGGCCAACCTTTTAGGGTCAAATTAATTTGTTCAAAAACAAATTTTCGACACGTTGTCTTGCTCCTTTTCTGTCTGTAGCCCAATGGATTTGAGTCAGATGCCAGTTCGGGCCAAAATACATATCATAGCCCGTATTACCCGCCGTTGCGGGCTGAATGGGATACCTACTTGGCCATTTTGCAAAAATCCACTTTTTTCTTTCAGCACGTGAAAGACTATGGACAATGCACTCTGCCAACGTGAAGCAGACATCATTCTGAATCATCCCACAAATTTTCGTTCGATTTGGTTTTAATTTCACTGAATTGTTTGGATTTTAATGTTAAGTAGCCCGTTTTACCCTTCCTTCCCCTAAATGAACGCACAGCATGGCCTTTCGAACAAGGTTTCTCATTTTCACGGTCTCCGCCATGCGTTTGCAGAAGTGGGTGATCTTCTTTTCTCCATGCAGGATAGCTGGGATGATTGCCCTAATCAGGAACATGACCTCAGGAATCACTAATCAGTGCCCTGGGCAAAGGACAATGTGTGAGAAAATTGCCTGTGTGGGAAAAAAGTGGCTGTGTGAGAAAAATCGGAATTCGTGCATTTTGAGCTGGGCATTGCAATGGGCTTTTGCTTTCATTATTTGTTTCTCTTTCGGTGTCCTCAATTTCTTTTCATTGTTCTGCTCTCTGACGACCACTTTCTGTTCCCAACCTTTCCATTTTCATGCCTCGCTGTGCCTCTCCCTCCACCTTCTTTTGCGACGGTTTTTTGGTACGGACCATTCTGGAAACAAAGCACTTTAGTGACTACACGTTAAATGAATAGATTTTGAACACTAATAGGCCTATTGGCCTTCTTCTTGTTTTATCTCCCTATTCTGCATCTGCTGCTCCCTTTCTGCGCAGGGACGCCCCCGCCGCTCCCAAGACATGACTCAAAAGTTCTATTTTGCCACTTGACCAGTCCTCTTTGGCACCAAAATGAAAACAAAAATATAAAAAAATACCAGACATGCGTCGAGTTCAAATTTTGCCACTTGACCAGTCTTTTTTGGAACCAAAATGAAATAAAAAAAATCCCAGACATGCCTCAAAGTTGTAATTTTGCCACTTGACCAGTCCTTTTTGGCACCAAAATGAAACCAAAATTAAAAAAAATCCCGGACCTCCGGGGGGCGCTGCCCCCCAGACCCCCGCCAGGGGCTCTGCCCCTTGGATCCCCGCTGGGGCCCTGCCCCAGACCCCGTTGCGCCTGCGGCTGGCTTCGTCTGCCCCTGTCCCAGCTCACCGCCCTGCCTCACCAAGATCCTGGCTAAGGGACGGGACTGCATGCCATATCACAAGGAAGCATTATAGCCAAGATAATTGTTGTGACTAGGGGTCGAACCGGTACAGTACCCGGTTGTACCCGTACCCGTACCGGTTTGATTTTGTACCCGTACCGGTACCCATTTGAAAATGCAACCGGGTACTGTACCGGTTGGAACCCTAATTGCCTCGATTTTTTGGTGTTTTTTAGGGATGCAAACACACATGTGTGGCACATCAATCATGGCTGATTTTTTCCCAGGAATTCAATGGGATGAACAAAATAGAAGTATCTCTTAAACACGAAGAGTTATCCAACTTTTTCAGCAATTCAAACGGAAATAAATAATTAAAAATCTTTATGCGCGTCGAAGCAAACCGGTTGACACAACCCTATTGCAAAGTGCCAACTGCTATAATTACACCTATTCAGCTCTGCACCATTTAACAGAATGACAAAATGCTCCAGCTGTTCCCTTTTTATATGCTGGGAAACACTGTTGAACTTGGTTGTGGGAGGGGCTACCAATCAAGATTTTGTGGGATGTGCACTAGCTCCACCCACTTAATTTGAAGCCCAAGGTCATCTGGCTCACGCATGCATATAAAAGAACTGGCTCCAGAGATGATCATGTCAGTTTGTGCTAAGAGTCTGAGCAGTGAGGATCACAGATCTGTAGGCAGCAGAGCACATCTTTTTCTCATCACCCTACTCTTTGGCAGGACAAAATCGGACGCGCCACACCTTCACACCTTTGCGGCTGAAACCGCCTGTGGGGACGAATTTGTGCTTTTGCTCGATTGGATACGCCAGGCCATGCGCACTCTGGTATTTCGATTTATCTTCCTTTTGCCTTTTTGCATAGCCTTTTACCCGTTGCAGGTTGTGTTTGGCCTGCAACACTATGCTCCACAGCTCAGCTAGAACGTTTTAATCTGCCGTGCATGCAAGTGCATGTACCAGCGCACATTCATTTTTCACGTGCGGTAAATGCTTCGACTGGATGTGCCAGGACCTCAACCTGTAATGATGGGTTTCTGCACCTGAAACCCATCATGTCAGACACCGAATATTCTCTCTGCCAGGATCAGATTGTGTAGGTACCAGAGCACTTTCGTTTTGTTGCATCCCACTTCTCACAAATCAAGGCCAATCCAACTTTTTGCTTCAGCTCCTCTCGAGCTTGCTTCCTTCAGACTTTTTCAAGTCAATTACCCCCATTTGAGTACACCAAGAAATGCACTTAAAATTGAATCGATAGATGGCGTCAGATGTTATTGTTGTGAATGGTAACTCTATTAAAGGAATGGTTGAATTTCTGGTTGTCAGTTTCCAGTTTATATGTGCATATCACCAGTCCAATCCTGCAGCTACATGTCAGGAACGTGCATTTGAATAACGAACATGATGTTTGGTCCTCGCTTACATTGATACCAAAAGTCACGAAATCTCTGAGGTTTAAATTAGAATAAATTGCATTTGACACTTTTGAACACTCCCTTCCAGAGAGGGACTTCAACTCCTGGCCACCTGCCATTCTGGCTACCTGCAACTTTTGTTTTTTCTCTCTTAAATAGTTTTTGTATTTGGATGTATTTTTTAATTTTTTGTTCTTTCTTTTGTGTGGTATTTGGACGTCTACAATTTCTTCTCCCCTCCTCAGTTCCTGCTATTTCCACTTCCTTCCTAGCTGAGCAACTTGTCAGGTCTGGTGGCATTAAGTAAAAATGCATTTGGACATTTGCATTGCAAGAGTTGAGTTGTTGTTTCACATAGAAAGCCAGTGCCTGTGTATTCCCTCATTTTGCACCAGTGAAAAAAATTAATGATGAAAAGTTCTTTGAAGTTATTTTATTGTAGTGCCATGTGATGTGCTTTTGCTGGGCTTGGGGGGAAATTTGGTCTCTAGAACACATTTCTTGCTCCCAAAATGAAACTGACATTCCAAAATATCTTCAGCTTCTGGTAAAAATGAAAAGGCAAACTTCAAAGTTCAAACAGCAATAACTCGGTCAAAAAACAACATTTTTCAATTCGGTTTTGATTTTTGGGGGCACAATTTATGTGGCTTTCTGCACACCCTAAAAGTTGCAACCGGTACATGTGTACCGGTACCCGTACCGGTTGCTGTACCCGTACCGGTTGCTGTACCCGGTTGAACCTGTACCGGTTCGACCTCTAGTTGTGACCACTCGACAAATGTGCAAAAATTTCAT
This sequence comes from Sinentomon sp. SZTP_YWyxl, assembly GCA_030068105.1. Taxonomy (NCBI): domain Eukaryota; kingdom Metazoa; phylum Arthropoda; class Protura; order Sinentomata; family Sinentomidae; genus Sinentomon; species Sinentomon sp. SZTP_YWyxl. The sequence goes on from JASGXE010009681.1 coordinate 5,381, forward strand.
TTCATTGCTGAAACAATAAATTGTCATTTGATCTTCTTGCATTCATGATCTGATTTCGCCCTCCCAGGGTTCGGACGACTCCTGGAATTCCTTGAATTTCCTGGAATTAGATGTTGGGAAATTCCAGTACTTACGACAAGCCAAAAGCCAATCGGGCTGCAAAACAATGTGCCATTGCTGCTGTGGCAATCACCGCAGCCGGCTTTGGGATGCCTTAACGTCTACAGTAACAACAGTTGTCCAATATAATGCTTTTGGAGGCTCCATGCCAAAAGAAAGTCCAGTAAGATTTTGTCAAAAAGAGATGTGAAAATGTACGGAAAACCATGTCTAAAATGTAGATATTCTGTATTGCTTGCGGAAAGTATGTTGTCCTATGTGTTGTGTGCAGTATAATTTTTGGAAGTGTCTTACGACTGAAAATTTTTATAAAATGCACCAGGCTAGTTCATGTTTGTGGTGCTCAGTGGACAGATTTCAAGTGGCACTTTTGCTTCAAGTTCACTTCAAGTTCACTTTTGGAACAAAAACGACCCACCAAATGGAACAGAAAACATGGATAATTTGCCGCCGTGTTACTTCCAAATAAAAGGTGCACATAACACCAACACGTAAATATCGACCTGTAGCAGTTTCATTTCAGTTTCAACCTCACATTTGACTTTTATTTTGTATTTGGATGATTTGGTACCGTACATTCTGAACATATTTCAGCTAATGGTTTGCATGTTTGAACATCCTGGCTGCATTCCCACCTATAAATGATCCCAACATTAGTGATTATTCCACCACACTCACCGGTTTTTGTACTGCTGTTGCCTTGGCATCAGGACACATTGATGGCACCCAAAAACTTGGAAGGTTGTTTTCTCTGTGTGTGGTCATGTTTGATATGGATTCAGAGGAACTGCTGCTTGTAGCTGGAAAAGAGGACAGAGCTATATTTATCATCGAGGTTGAGAACTGGCTGAAATATTGTATCCATGGGCCATGGACCCAATTCGTGAAATATCTTTCAGTTGGTATCATGCCTGCCAAACTGTTCCTGCTTTCTCTAGAGAATATCCCCTCCTGTTGTGACCTGAATATGAAACACACAACCGGCCTGATGCATCTCAAGATCATGATCTCATCTCATTTTTTCAGCTGTGTATTTTTTCATCGTGTCGAACGTTTTTCGACTCTGAACAATTTAGAGGCAGGGCCTAGTTACCCAATCAGACATGAAGCACAAAATAGGCCTGCAAGGTCCTTGGGAGCCAGATATGCATGCATACAGTGACGAAAACCAAAAAACTTGTGCTTTGAAGAGTAAACACAAAAAGAAATCTACTAACATGAGCATGGTGTTGACGACGTTGACCGTGCCGAAATTGGGCTTGCATTTTCAAAGTGTTTTTCTCTCTCAAGAAACTTTTCCTCCTTTGACCTCTTTTCAGCCTTTGCAATGTCTAAAAGTTCTTCCTGAAAAGAAAAAAAAAAACATTCCAAGCATGAAATGCATAAATAGGTAGACAAGGTGCTGACAAAGGCCCAGGTGGCAAGACCTGTCATTCTTGTTGATCAAGTGCCAAATCTCCACATGACGAGCAAGTAAAATAAGGATACCAAAAGCCACAGGCCTTCTCATGATGCTCTGAATTTTTTAGTCTTTTTGAACGCATTGATCCGAGTATCCGACACATTATTGAAGGCTCGAATGCACACACCTGTGCTTGAAAACTTGGCCTCCAGAAAGCAACCATTGTTATTTTGGATCGGGGGACTGGGATAGAACGGACTGAAGCAGGATTGGACAAAGAAGGGAGTTTTGGAGGGAGTTTTTGCATGGAGGTGGTTGGTAGCAAACACCTGTCCTAACTTAACTTAACCAAACCTGAACTAACCTAACCCGCGGAGAAATTAAAAAAATCAGCCTCCAAAAATGCAAAAATTCTGCCATAGTCCAGTTCTGCCTCAGTTCGTTCTTCCCCAGTCACCGGTCCCGTTATTTCTGAAGACAATCTGATGCTAACATGTTGCCATTACGATTTGAATTTTATCAATTCAAGCATTGGTGGGTAGCTGTTGAACGAAAGCTTCACTGGATGAAAACCATGTTTGCCTAAAAACTTTAAAAATATTCTTGTACAAAAATATCTTAAGATGAACTTGCCATGCAAGGTGTTCATAAATGACATCCACAAGCAAATAGCCTGCTTGCTCAAAATTTAGATTTTCAGCAATATTGGCAACTTCCCAGATTTTAGTCGGATTTTTTATGGGCCAACTGACACGCAACCACAAAATGTTTGCATGTCAGTAATGAAAATGTCTGTTAAAAATGCCTTTTCAGCATCTTGGTGAAACTCCGTTTGAATAAAGAAGCTCTTTGCAGTGGGATGCATGCACACAAATTCATCGTCCACACACTGAAAATTGAAAATAAAGGTACAACATATATGCCTACCTACCTAAACGAAATAATGTAAGGAAGCCAAAATTTTACGCGTACCAACAGAGTCACGTTGCTCTAATTCCATCATAGCAAAAAATGAAATGCCCCCAAAAATAATGTCAGGGCCAAATGTGTGTTCAAAAATCTTTAAAATAAGCTGGGTCAGTGGCTACCATGGCATGCAGGTTGGACAGTTTTGCCAAAACTTTTCAAAATTAAAAAAACCTTTTCCTTCTTCAGTTGTTTTTCATAAGCTTTCATCTGTCTGTTGATTTCGTTCTTCTTCTGGATAATGTATTCCAAAATTGCTTCTTTATCAAACAGGTATCCTTCCAGTCTGAAAATATATAAAGACATGGAATGTTATTTAACCCTCATCACTTTCGGTTCCAACTTAATGAGCCAGCTGCATTTAACTTTAACTTTGCATTCCATATCTTGTTAGTTGTAACCTCATTCTGTGATTCCACATTTCTAACAGGCAAAACCAAGAAACAAACGTAAGTAATCACAATTTTAGAAACCAAAAACTTTAATCTTCTTGGTCACAAAGCATGCTCATGCTGTCAAATTTGAACTTTTCATAATTATTATTTTATTTTAGTCCATTTGCAAACCTAAGAATCCAAACCATTTGGATTGAGCTAAAGTTTCAGGCATGCACCATCGCAAGCATTATTCTGCATCGATTGGAACAGCTGAATTTGTTACATTTTTTATTTTATTATGACCCTGCTTCATTCCAACACCAGGAATAATGGAGGCTCACTGTCCTGCATCATCAGCAGATGGATTAAACGATGTTTTGAAAACCAATGCTCAAAAATTTTGGGCACCCGAGAGTAGGTACCTTCAACAATGGATCAGGGTTGTTCGTTTAAAACATTCTGTTTAAAACAATTTGTTTTAAACATGTTTTAAACAACCACGACTTGTTTAAAACAGTTTGTTTAAAACAAAATTGTGTTTTAAACATGTTTGAAACAACCGCAACTTGTTTGAAATGCTTTGTTTAAAACAATCTGCAAAAACAAAGAAAATGCTTTTTGCTTATTTACTCAATTTTCAACGCTTTTCTGTAATTGTTATCAATAAAACCATTATTGTTACCTTTTTCAAGTACCATTGTCTCTAAATTATTGCAAAAATTCGCCACGGTAGCTTTTGGAACACGTTTAAAACATGTTTTAAACAACGGGAAAAAACAGATGAAAAAAAACGTTTAAAACAAAAAAACATGTTTTAAACGTTTAAAACGTTTTTTATGTTTTGTAAGAAAAAAACATGTTTTTTCCAACCCTGAGGATATGTATGCATTTTTGAAATTGAACATGTGGCATGGAGATCATGGAAGAACTGTGTGGTCCCCAAATCATCAGCTTTCATGACAGCAACTTTCACTTTTTATGTCACGAGGAGGGCCTGAAAGCAGGGTTGCAAAAAACGAAACATTTGAAAAAAACAAAACATTTGTTTTAAAACAAAATTGGATGTTTTAAAACACTTTTTTTGTTTTAAAACAGCTAGAAAAAAAAACTTGTTTTAAAACAGGATTTTTGTTTTAAAACAAGGTGTTTTAAAACAAATTTGTTTTCCTTTTTCTCGTAAAACTTTGAGTGAAGCCCGAGTGAATGCAGCAACATACCCTGGGCAGTACGCAGGCAAACACAAATCGAATTTGCCCATTGGCCACTGCCAGATTCCATATTATTTTGTGCACACAATGCACATTTAGCTCCTCAGTCCTCAACTTCACTCGTGGTTTGATATGGCGGGTACGTGAATAAACTCATTTGATGTGCTCCAATTTGCATCAATGGATAACTTTCGGGGTGCATAATAAATATTCCTGGAGATATTTCAAAATTCTTGGAATTTTCGTTGGATTCTATTCATTTCTATTTCTGATTATTTATCATTGTTCAAAAAGTCCTCTATCGTTTTGTTTTCCTATTTGTTTTTGAGTGCCAAAAGTTCAAAAGGGAATTATTCACAAATTCCCAGGAAATTTAGGGACAACGAAAATTACCGGAAATTTTGAGAATTACCTAGATTTCAATGAAAATTGCCCCGTCAACAAGTGGCAAGTGCAATGCTTCCTGTTCCTAGTTATGTTCCCAAAATCATGAAAAACATTTGACAATTCTTGTTTTTATTCTTAATACCATTCATAAAGGGTAGCACAAAAGTCTTTGGCAATAGGAAAAATGAATATCGGAATCGAGACTTGGAATCGGAATCGAGCTCGCCCTGGAATCGGAATCGAGACTTTGGAATCAGAATCGAAATATCCAGTTTTTTGTTCCTGTTTCAAAACACACCTCCCGGGTGTGCGATTGCTGTTTTGTGGCATCAATTGCTATTTTGTTGCAATTTCATCCCACATCGGTGAATAGCACACCTCATAAGTGTGCGATTCTCTGGAATCGGAATCGAGCAGAATCGAGATCCATTCACCAGGAATCGGAATTGATTTACGGAATTGGAATCGAGGATTGGAATCGGAATCGAAATATCTCGGAATCGGAATCGAGTTTTTTGGAATCGACATGGAATCGCACACCCATAGTTTGCTGTTTTTATCAAATTTTGTGATCTGATACTTTTTCTATCTCTGACCACCTCTCTCAACACTTTTATCGGAACAACATGTGCACATTTTGGGGTGCCCAAAATCTTTGGCCATAGCAAAAAATTAAATTTGCTGTTTTTGTCATATTTTTTTATTTGTGACTTGTTCGAGCTCCCATCACAGATGTCACCGCTTTGTTCGGTACTAAAATTTCCGATTTAAGTCTTCACATCCGCGTTTAGAGCTAAAAAAAATTTCAGATCTCAATAAATGATAAAAATAGCAAATTTTCATTTTCCCTATGGCCAAAGACTTTTTGGGCTACCCTGTATAGGCACTCAGCATTCTCTGGACTCAGGCCGGAGAGATCGCCGATGCTTTTTTTAAAACCACGGGTGAAAGTTGTGGATATCCACGTTTTCGGGGGGAAGGGATCGATAATATCCGCAACTATCTCCGGTGGTTTTTCAATCTGGTTGTTTTTTTTTTGTGCGAGTACCATGTCCCTTCTTAGTTATTAACAGTACCTACCCACCTACCGAATGCCTGGACCTATTTTAAGCACCTATTTTATTTGCTTCATGGTGTTTCGTGTTTCCAGGCATTTATTTGGTTTCTGGAAACTGGACAATTGTGACAAATGGCAAACCATCAGCGGTTTAAACAGAAATAAAGTTCATGATCATGATCAAAAATAGAACAGAATGATGTGGATATTCCCAAAGTTGCACCAAATGGAATTTTGCGATGACCTGTGACATTCCATTTCAGAATCTATCGATTTTGGATAGGTACAGATGCAGATGGTGCATCGTAGAAATTGGTCGAACATAAATGCGGCAGAGAACATTTACACAGTCAGCCATGTTGTAGTTATTGTCACATGTTTTTAATATCCATTGTTTTTACTTTCGAGTCACTTTTCAATGAAATGAGCACACCACCAAGTGGTTGGTTAACTTTAGAGGGTGTGTGAGATTTTGAGGTTTGTGACAGTGTGACACGGACATGATTATGGGGTGAGGAAAGGTGAAAAACTGTGGAAAATGAGAGATCGGAGTGATTTTGATGTTCCACTTATTCAGTAGAACTTGATGACACCGGCAACCTGGATCAAAATTCTGTTATGTTCGTTATTTTTCAATTATTGTGCTTTAGACTTTAGTACCCACCAAGGTAAAAAACGATTTGTTTGGTGAAATTTGTTCAGTAAATTATTTTTTCATCATTTAGCCTACAGTTTGTTCATCTTCTGATTCATTTCTGAGTGGGTACCTGCCATTTTTTGACCTGTTAGATTTTCTTGACCAGATGTGACACAGGCCTATTTGACATGGACATGCTGCTTTTTTAATATTAAATAAACAAAAAAAAACATGCAAGAAAAAAACTTTTTTTAACAAATTAAAATTTATTTGAAAATATTGCTGGTGTCAAAATTAGCCCATTTCCAAAGGAAAAATTTGTTTTAAAACAATTTGATAAAAAACACTTGTTTTTGTTTTAAAACAAAAATGTTTTTTTTCAAAGCCTTGTTTTAAAACGTGTTTGAAACAATGTTTTAAAACAATTTGTTTTAAAACAAACAACCCTGCCTGAAAGGTATTCAGTGTCAGTTGACAATGCAAAAGGCATGCATGTGAAAGGAAGAAGTCAGATAACTACTGAAAGTCACGTTGATGAAAAAGATGGAGGCTGAGCTAGCTAAGGAGAATAGGCATTCCTATTTATTATTCATAATTATTCACATAGGCTACCATAACATCAAAGGTAAAGGTTGATTTTCTTACGTTACAACTGGATTCCTGCAAGGCTGCAGAGTCAAACAACAACAATCAAAGTTCCTCAATGAATCCTTTCCAATGCGTTGCTGCTGAGTGCCATAACCTGAAGCTCTTGCATCTTTTTGCTTCTCGGCATAAGTATAGAAAGCACCTGCGGTGCAATTCTTTGCATGACGAGTCATTTTAACAAAAATTATTTTAGCTGTTAGGCCTGGGTAACAAATTTTAATTCATACTGGAATAGAAAAAAGCAGGTACATAATGATCAGCAGATGTTGGAATAAAAGTGAGTCTTTATTTCTGGTTTTTACTTTAACCAAAATAGAAACAGAAGAGTTGGCACAATACCTAAACGAGTTCCAAAACAAGCAACATGCAGACGTGAAACATTGTTTCTTTGAGCGAGGGAAACCGAGCTCGTAGGTTTTTTTTTTCTTTCATACAGGTCTTAGCACATGAAGAATGATGAAGTTCTGTACAAATATTGCTCGTCTCGCCTGGCCATATTTTATGCTTCCCTGTCTGCACCTAAGGAAGTATTTACTGCACTCCAACCACAGTATTTCCAAGCAATTCATGTGCTTCCACACTATGTTCCAGAATCGATCAAGTGCCATTTTATGAGATCAATACAATTGGACAGTTTTTGCAAATATCGGTTCCTGATAGTGCAATTAAACTTTTCAATTGGACTACTGGTTTTACTTCTTTGTGGTGACATAGAACAAAACCCCGGCCCTGCGAACTTGTCGCCAAGCGGCAGAGTGTCCAGATCATGCAAAGGGGCAGTCACCACTACCAACCTCAAAGACAAAGACAAGTGTAAGCAAGCAGGCAAGAAGGCTAATGCAAGTGATGCTGATGACACCTGGATACAGTGTGACACTTGTGGTCTTTGTCTCTCATTTGATAAATCTGGACTGGATTGCACCTTCGAAGAGGCTCGTTCTGTTGATTTTTCTTGCCATGTCTGTCTACTCAAAACAGAAATCTTGGAGCTAAAGGATAGAATTATTAAGTTGGAGGCGATTTGCAACGCCGCTGGATCAAGACTGGTGGGCAATCCAGTGAACAATCTGGTGAATGACACTATCTCCGTAACAAATGATAATCTCGGATCATCAAGTGTTCCTTCACCCTCACCTTGCTCGAACAAATCTCCAACAAGGAATCTTTCTGTGCAATCATCAGCTGTCATCAATGTGGGAAATTCAAACCTCCGTAGACTGTTTCCCCACTTAGGAGGAATAGCCACTAGTGCACGCTTTTCTAGATGGCGTGGGGGCTTAAAAATCTATGAATGTGTACCTTATCTCAGCCAAGCGCTAAATGCTCTGCACAACCATGATAGTGCGTTGTATGATAGTGTGTTGTTCAATTTTGTTTTAGGCGAAAATGATGTGATGTTTGCAGATGCCTCAAAGATATTCATTTGTTATTCAAAAATTGTGTCAGATTTTTTGGTGGCTGCTAGGCTTAAGTTACCAAATTGCACTATTAAGGTCAACATCTGTTCCGTTCCACCTAGGCGACTTTGTTATCCTGAAATAAACAGAAGAATTAACTTAGTTAATGAGCTTTTGTCAGATTTCTGTTCTACCATGGTGAATGTAAACTTTTTGGATTTGCATGCTGTTCAGGCCTCTGCCCTTTCGAATGATGGCCTGCATTATTCGGACAGTGGAGCCAAGCTGGTTGCCGATAAAATCGTACAGTCATCAAACAATTTTTTAGGAATCATTCGCTAGGAAAAATTCACAAAAATATCGGATCACAAACTCTCCTATCTAGTTTTAATCCTACTGACTCAGCTGGAATTCCAAAAAAATTTGATAGGAGAGTTACTAATGACTCACACTCATTCTCGAGAACCTTTTCAATTTTACTGTTAAATGCTAGAAGCTTTATGCCTAAACGTTTTTCATTGAGGCCTGTTTTCAAATCACTTGATGCTGATTTAATTGCAGTAACTGAATCCTGGTTAGATAGTTCATGCACTGAAACAAATCTCCTTCCTGGGGATTACAAAATTTTTAGACGAGACAGAGCAAGAAATGGAGGGGGTGTCCTTGTGGCAGTGAAGAGTGCCCTCGAACCATCACTTGTATTCACCAGCAAGGATCATGAGCTTATAGTAGTATCGCTTGGTATCAGTTTTCCCCGAACTTTTGTTTGTCTTTTGTATCGATCTCCATCCAATCATTTAACCATCTTAAAAGATATTTTCTCTGAGCTGCTGTCATTTTTTCCGTCCCTTAGCAGTAAGCTTTTTGATGACAGACTCTCTCCTTTATTCTTGATTGGTGATTTTAATCTGCCAAGTTTGGATTGGGTACACGATCATCCATTAAGCCAGCTCCCTGAAGGCTTGTTAGAATTCGCTGACTTTTTTTCGAAATTGAACAAAATCGGAATTGGACAAGGCCAGGAATTGGATAAAGGCCAAAATCAAAGCATGAATAAGGCCAGCAAGTCCGAAGTCAGTTACCTCCCAATGCATTCTGTGAGTTTCAGAACCATTCATAACGAAAAATACCTACACACAAAATGAACTGGAAAATTTGGTTTTTCACAGCAGAAAGTGAGAGAAAATAATGACATCGGCGAACGAAAAACTGAAATGCAACTCCTGAAAATAATTTAGTCAGAAATAGAAAATATATTTCAACCCCCTTAACTTCCATCAACACATTTCTGCCTTTGACAGCAAGAAAAGTCACCAAATGAAAAACTATCAGAGCTTGAAACGGGGAGTTTTAGGCGAATTTCAATTTTGTTCGAAATCGTGTTCAATTTTGTTTTAGGCGAAAATGATGTGATGTTTGCAGATGCCTCAAAGATATTCATTTGTTATTCAAAAATTGTGTCAGATTTTTTGGTGGCTGCTAGGCTTAAGTTACCAAATTGCACTATTAAGGTCAACATCTGTTCCGTTCCACCTAGGCGACTTTGTTATCCTGAAATAAACAGAAGAATTAACTTAGTTAATGAGCTTTTGTCAGATTTCTGTTCTACCATGGTGAATGTAAACTTTTTGGATTTGCATGCTGTTCAGGCCTCTGCCCTTTCGAATGATGGCCTGCAT
>JASGXE010009682.1:0-15978 GCA_030068105.1 Sinentomon sp. SZTP_YWyxl
GACCATTTTGCGTGCTCGCTCATTGAGTACCAACATATTTGACCATAATACCTTTCCTACCTACGAGAAGAATGATACCTATGCCTTTGAGGAAAAGAGTAAAAAACGATCCATGAGATGAATGGGTATTCCTCTTCCCACCACTCTTATGTCCCTACGTTGGGAAGCCGACAGGCTTCTACGGTGTTTCTTCTTCTTTTTACATGTACCTATGGCTTTGTTTGTTTACCCTTGCCATTCAATAACTAATTTCTTGTCTTTCTTTTCTCTTCCCTAAAAACTTACGGTTGTGTTGTCACTCGCAACATGAACATTTTATTTAGAGCAAATTCAAGTGGTTTTTTATGGTGCTATTTGAGTGATTGTGAATCTGTGATTATTCTGCGGATGGATTTTCTTTGAAATCTCTGATGGTTCCTGCTTTCAAACGGTTAATTTCAATGGATGAGCACCTACCACATCATGGGTTCTGCGATTTCCAACACATCCGTGAGTTTTTTGTGTATTTGATGGAAATTCAATAATGAGATGTTATTTTTGAAATTGTCAAATTGTGGAATATTTCGATAAATTTTGTGGTGTCTTTCAAAAATTCATGTTCATTGAAAATGAAAAATAAAAATAAAATGGCCTCGAAAATATTGAGTAAGGCCAACAGTAAAAAAAAAAAAAATTCTCCATTCCCGTGCCAGTTTCTCCTCATCGCAGCTCTTCTTCATCTCCAACCCTTGGTCATACCCCTGGATTCTTGTCTTTGCGTGGGAAGGACAGTAATCATCAATGAACAGGAGCTCACGCTGTCCAAATTTCGTCTTTTAGCGGCGTTGGATGCTTCCGTGTTCTGGTGTGTATCTGGTCCTCTGGATTTTAGATGAATTCCCAATAGAAATTTTAGATGAATTCCCATCGTTTTGTCGAGAAGTTGAGCTTTGACATGAGCAAAACCATTGGTTAATCACGAATGCTTGATTTAAATTGCGAAACGTGAGCGACACATCACACATCCAGTTCAATTCACATCTGCCACAAATGATTCATTCCGCATTCGTGCATCGCTGATGGTGGTGCCGATGCCGCAGTTTGGCCAGTTTCGCTCTGGCTCAAGGTTGGATCTTGCCTGGTTGTGTATGTGTGTGTGTCTGCTTGGTTGTCTGAAGTGATTTCCCAATAGAAAAGAAGGTAGGAACTTTCCCACCTTCTTTCTTCATCACGATATATCGCGAACCTTTCCCCCGTTGTAGTCACCGAAGGGGGTAGGCAACATAGCAGTCACTGTCACTACCTACCTATATTTTTCATCGTTATTTCATCACGATTGTTCATCATCGTATCACTTCGATCATTTTTTTTTGCTTGACATTTCAAAATTTCAATGATTTTATCAAATATTCCAGTATGCCCAAAAAACCCATAAACGGATAATTTCAAAACCAAAAACTTACGGTTGCATTGCAGTCGAAGCAGCACTCACATAATGCATCAGAGGTTGATGTTGAATGTATGATGTTGATGTTCAATTCGTGGATCCACATTATCAGACAATTGAATTTGAGCCAGAAAAATGGTTTCACAAAACAACATGAAAAGTCATAAATTGACTCACAGCATCAAAGCAACAACCCTAGATAGGAAGTGTCGCAAAAACAGCAACGCAACCATAAGAAATGAGAATAAAAAAGAAGAAAACATTAGAGAGTATTAAAGCAACTGTAAGATATTGGAAAGTGAGTGGAAGATGTGGCTTACAAACAAGAGAGTTTAGAGTTAGAGCGGAGAGCGTAGGCCTGTAGCAATTAAATGCTAGGCAATTTGGCCGTACCCTCCCCACCACAAACAGAAAAAACTCTTGCGAAACAAAAATTCATGGGAGGAACAGGAGCAATATGGAGTGGAAAGGGAAAAAGAAAAATCATGCGTGCCTGGGAAAAGGAAAATCATGTGGACTGGGGGTAACCAGGGGGAAACTTAAACTTGGAAGGAAGAAGAAACATCGTTGTGGAAGAAAATGCTGAAACGGATTTTTTTTTTTTTTTTTGGCCACAACATCCGAATTCTATACCTACTGCCTGAGGCAGGTCCATGAAGACCTAATTGAACAGTAACTCAATCAAAATTTGCACCTCTAAAGATGAAACTTTGTGTCGGACACGGTTTTTAAAAATATGGTAAGCATAATGATGTTCCCTTGGCAGTGTAGAGAAACAATTCCAAATTTTAACAGCCCGAAAGAGGGTGGACTGCTTACCATGTTGACTCTGAACCAGGGGGAGCAGAAGACACCCGTGTGAAAGCTGCCTAGTTGCAGTCCGAGGGTGACTTGGCTGGAAGTTTCGAATGGCAATGGTAGGTACCAGCCAAAACCTTAAACATAAACAGAAGCAACGAGGAAAGAACACTTGAAGGAACACTGTGATAAACAGGAAAGAACACTGTGATAAACAGGGAGAATGCCCAGAGCCTTAAACAGTGGAGCAGATGGAGAACGAAATTTAGCAAACAACATTACTCGCAGCAAATGTTTCTGTTTAAGGTAAAGGCACTTCAAATGTTTTAGAGAACTAGTACCCCAGACTTCAACAGCATAAGTCAACTTTGAGTGAGCTAGGGCATAGTAAATACCTAACTCGCAAAATATGTTTGGGCACAAAATGGCGAAGAGACCTGAAGACAACTAAGAGATAATTGAAATGATGTGTCAAATTTGATAAATGAGAATCCCAAGTAAGATGGGAATCAAATTGTAATCCAAGCAACTTAAGTTCATTTGCCAATGGAACAACTTGTCCATCAATGAGTAACGGGGGCAAAGAGAAGGTAATCCTATTTGTCCTTGAAGTAAATAGGCAAAATTGGGTCTTAGATGTATTTAGGAAAAGGTTATGAGATGTGAACCAAGAGTGAACAAGACAACATCATTTCATCATTTCATGAAAATCTAATTCTCTCCCGCCTGTATTCATTGAACTGAACTTTGACAGGTGACCCCCTCTTAGGGCCAATCTGCTTGCTTATGGCGATGGCGGAGGTTAGATGCCACTATTTTTTGTTTTTGAATAATTTCGTTCTCCCTCATTTGTCTCTCTCGGATTCCATTGGTCGAATGGTTGCAGATCTCACGTTCATAGAATACAAACCTGACTTTTGTGTCCCACTGGAGGGCTGTTCGGGCACACAGTTTGTCTACCCCTCCCTTCATGTCACATCACTTTCATGACTGTGTCTGGTATGGGTGGATAAGAGCACTTTTCACTTTGACAACAACAGTTTTTTTACCCCATCCTCACATCGTGGGAGGTGTGGGGTCCCAAAGAATGCAACAGGGCGCCACAAAGGCTGCGCAGTTCTCTCATCCCCATGTGTTTGTGGTGTGTGGTTAACATCATTTCTTCCAGCTCATTTTTCCTGGCATGACATCTGTGCAAAACAAACTTAAATGTCGGAGTGCGGGTGGTTTTGCCACCTCTGGTCGGGTGGGATGGTGCTCTGTGCAGTGTTGCCAGATCGCAGGTTTTCCCGCGAAATTCCGCTGGTTTTTGAGCTTCCCCGCAGGAAAATTTTGGGTTTCGCGGGTTGCGGTTTTTTCGCGGGTTCAGCTCCGCAGTTCGCGGTTTTTCCGCTTGTTTTTCCGGCAGTTTTTTTTTTGTTCTTCGTTTCTGATTTTTGCCAGTTTTTGGTGGATTTTTCGATTTTTTCTTGTTTTGGAACACATCATTTTGCGAGTGAAAATTCGATTCATCCATTGACTGTCTGAGTTGATTTGGATTCATGATAAATTCTTTTCATTCATTCATGATTCACAAGTCGCATTTGACCAACGGCAATTTCCGCTTGTTTTTGAGCTTCCCCGCGGGAAAATTTTGGGTTTCGTGGGTTGCGGTTTTTTTGCTGGTTCGGCTCCACAGTTTGCGGTTTGTCGGTTGTTTTTCCGGCAGAAATTTTTTGTTTTTGATTTCTGGTTTTTTCGTGGAGTTTTTCTTTTGCGAGAAAAAAATTCAATTCATCCACTGAATTTCTCAGAGTTGGTTGGATTCATGATTCATTCTTTTGTCATTCATTCGTTGTTCGCGAATCGCATTCCAAAAATCGCATTTCATTTGAACAACGGCAAAAAAGCAGCATTGACCGCCAAAAATTGACTTGCTTTGCTGGTGAAATTCGACATGACTCGCTGATTTTTTGCATGCAATAAATACCCACTGCAAGATGTCATAGATGCATAGATTTCCAAACAACGAGAAAATATTTATTGTATGGGCAGAGGTGGAAAACTTTTTTTGCGGTATGGGTATCAATGTGGTTGGAGAAATTTTTAAATTCTAAAAACTTTGGCAATTTTTTGTGGAATTTTTTTTGAATTTGGGGAAATTTGTTTCGTTCACGGTGGTCCCTGAAAACCGGACAGCCGGACAGGACCACCGGACCGACCCGGACGGGTTAGATTAGGTTAGGATAGTCTATCCAAACCTAATCTGACCTAACCTAACCTGTCCGGGTCGGTCCGGCGGTCCTTTCTGGCTGTCCGGCAGTCCTGTCCGGCTGTCCGGATTTCAGGGACCACCTTCATTCACCACATTGTATCCAGAGGTTCCTTTGCCCACTCTGTTCGGTGTCGGTTCTGTTGTCACGACTCACGGACCTTTCATTTCAGAAATTGGGTGGAATGGCAGATTTCCCGCAGTTGTGTGTTTTTGAAGCCCGCGTTTTTTGGCTGTTTTCTGAAATTTCTTGCGGTTTTTCCGCGGGGTTTTCACAAAAATCTCGCGGGTTTTCAAAAAATCATCTGGCAACACTGGCTCTGTGTATTGCCCACAAAACTAAGCAGTCAGGCCTGCTGTGGAGCCTGTCCACCTGATGCTATCCTGTGTTGTTTTTAGTAGAAGGAAACTCACTAGACGATTTGTTCTCCATTTTTCGACAGTGGAGCTGACCTTTCGGAGGCATCCTACTCTTCGTTGACGAAGCCAACTTTCGTTGACGAGTTGGCTTCGGAGAGCGGGATGCCTCCAAAGCGTCAGCTCCACTGTCGAAAAATGGAATCGTCAAGTGAGTTTCCTTCTGCCTCAAGTTCTCCAAGTTTCCACCTTGCCTATGGCGATCTCTTGTTGTTTTTAGTGTTCGAAATGAGGGAAATTTCCCGATGAAATTGGGAAAATTATCGGAGGCAAATTCAAAATATTTTTTTCCAATAAAATATCCCAAATCTCATCATCAAAACATGTCTTTCCAAAATTCTGGAAAGTTTTGGATGTGTCAATTTCCACGAAAACATATCTTTCAAAAATTCAGAAAAGTCATGAAATTTGAAATTTTTTTTGTTTTTCATTGCAAGTACCTCGGCGAAATGCAGAAATTGAAGTTTCCCACCTTTTACTGCAAACTTGTGAAAAACTGCAAGCATAAAATAAATCAAGTTAGGTACCATGTACAGTGAAGAAATTTCCCAATTTTCCAGGAAATTTGGTATACTTGTACCTGCCTTTTTTACCTGGGGATTTTTCCATTTTTTCTCAGGAAAATTGGGAATTATCCAAAAATTAGGACATTTCCTAAGTTGAATTTTCCTGCAAACACAAGGTAGGCCTATATTGGTAAGTACTGGTCATTTCTCTGCGACTGCTGGTAGGTGCATCACTTTTCAGCTTTATTCGATGCTTGACTTGACAACCCTGAGACTGAATCCGGTGTTAATCAAACCAATGGTAAAGTGCATTTTCTTGGCCTTCACAAAATACGAGATTCCATTGTCTGCCTTGTGATATTAAAAATGAGCCTAATGCCTATTCACAACCTCGTTTTTGTTCCATCCAACCCATGCCTTTTTCCAGCATTTTAGCAATTATTTTTCAATTTAGATTCCGATATTTTTCTCGACAATGATACAGCCATTACTGCACATGCTAAATTCCAAGAAAATCGTTCTGGCTAGCGGTGCTGAAACTAAAAGGTCTATCCTGGACAACGCAGTAAGTAGGTACCTTCCTAGGTACCAATTCAATTACTGTTCTGATATTTGTAGCAGTTTAGTTAATCTATTTTTGAAGGTACCAACCAACATGGTCATTAGATGGGGTCACATTTCCTAATTAGGACGATACAGCCACCTTCTTTTTGTCCTCACTTTCAATGAATGGTCGAATACCTAGTCGAATACCTACTCAAGTGATGCTGCGGAGCAAGAATCTTAACAGACTGCAAACAGTGGGTTGTAAACGTGGGGATGTGTCTGACGCTAAAATATCACCCTTACCAGAAAGTTCGATGATTTTCTCGACGATGCGAGTTGAGTCAACGTTTCAGGCACAACGCACTTCCGTTATCAAGGCCAGACTACAGAGACTATCGGAATTATCATGATAACGGGTACGCGATGCACCCGAATCGTTGACTCAACTCGCACCATGGAGATAAAATCGGTGAACTTCCCGGTAAGGGTGATGCCGGTCTACTTTAGAGCAAGAATCTTCCCTGTGAGCCATGGGGTGCAAGACCCAGAAGATGCACTTTGCACAACAAACAAACATCCGACCCGATTTTGTGTTTGGATGTGAATATGATTACAACGGCACCGGTATGGAGTGGAATTGGTTCTGCTCATCTCATCGTGTCCATGAGCCAACATCATGGAAGAATGACGTGTAAAGTTTTTTTTTTGTGAATCACGGCGGATAAACAATGTGATACAAAAGTAGGTAACACACCAGATGGATTTTTGCTGTCATCAGAAATATTGTCATTCGGAATGCGGCAATGCGCAAACTGATCTCGTGTGTGACTTTTGTCTCACATCTGGCGTTTGGTCATACCTAGCTAACACTGTCCAAGAAAGAAGAAATTGAAACATGGCAACGACACATTGATACTTCTTTTTTCATCGGTTTGGAACACTTCATGTGACGAGAGGTGTTCAGCTTCATGAATTACCTAACCAAGAAAACATCACAATTTCAGAGCTTTAGCCTCAACAGAGCGAATGTTTGAAACATCACCAATTGAATTTTTTGAAAATGAAATTTTTGTTTTTCTCATTAAATAAATCAAGCTCACTAGTAGTGACCAAGCATACTTAAAAATTTGATTTCACTAGGTAGGGCTAAAATTTTCGAAAATTCAACTCTCTCCAAGTTGGGTTTCTCAGAATAGAGGAGCTGGCAATACAAGTAGGCATGACCAACCAAGATTTTGTAAGCCGACTGCCAAGAATGTTTCGATTGTCTGTGCCTGGATGTTGGTGACATTCAAAACATTGGCTGAAAAAAAATCTCTCCCTGGGTATAGGTGACATTCAAAACATTGACCGAAAAAAAAAATATCTTATGAGCTTGGCAGCAGTGTGATGCTAAGATTGTTATGTCTTCAAAACAAAAAACGGAAAACTTTGCAGCTGGTGGTGCTAACAGGACCTCAGTTATGGTAATGAAGGAAGCGAATGTGAGCCGCTTATTGAATGGGGCTATATATCAGCACAATCTTATGATGTTGGCACTGCATTAGCTGGCCACCAGAATAAATATTTTTTGTGGTGTGTAATGGCTAATGAAAAATTGGAAATGCTTCCTTCCAAACTGTTTTTATCTCATCAGGATTGGACAAGAAAGGCCTGAGATACGACATTTTGAAGTGTACGATTCATTTGTTGACCTTTTTCTGGAAAAACTTGGAATTTTGTGCATTGCGTGTGGCAAAAAATTTGGTTATTAGAGTTAAAATTGTTATAGGAGTTAAAATTGGCGATGTGATGATGAAATGGCTACAAAAATGCTTGAAGTCTGATATCCTGCATTCTAGAACTCGGTAACTAAAATTACAATCAATCTCTTTCAACAGGGCCTAAAATTTGAGTCGATCTCTCCTGATGTCAGTGAGGATCTCTGTCCTGAAGACTACATCAGGCCTTCAGAATATGCCATTGCCACAGCAAAGCTGAAAGCAGAGGCCGTTAAAGAGAAGCTCCTCTCGCATGGCGGCATGGAGGGAAATGGAAGGGTGCCAGCAGTTCTGCCTGATATCATAGTTGCAGCCGACACTATTGTTGTAAAAGATGGTCAAGTTTATGAGAAGCCTAAAGATGAGGAGGATGCATTTAGGATGTTGGCCAGGTTTGTCTTTCCTCTTTTGTCGAAAAGATTGGCACAAATGATTTGATATTTTCTGTTCCTTTTGGCACAATGCTGGTTTGTCTCGAAAGATCTTGGCCCTGTGGTCTGATGTCTTCTACGAATAGGTCGATGATATTTTTCATTGGGGCTGGTGTCAATAATTGTCAAAACTTGTTTAACCCATCGGAATTTGGCAGCTTATGTCAACAGATTTAAAAAGCATGGGGTCTTTCTTGGTAGATTCTCCTTTTGATTAGAAGCAGGCCTCACATGATGCAGGCGTGAAAATTCATGTTGCTTTTATTCATTTTCAACAAACAGGTTCTCCAACAATTCTGTGGATGTGATCTCGGGAGTCTGCATTCTGAAACGTGCACGTGGCTCAACATCCTTCGGCGCCTGTCATTTCTACGAGAAATCTTCCGTCCTTTTTGAAAACCTCACACATAGGCTCAAGATGATCAGAGCCTATGTTGACACCAAGGAACCTATGTAAGCTCAGCCAAGAGGATTTTTTCCCTGATTGTTTCATGCACGACCGAGAACAAAGATGAAAAATTTCTGGCCACAGATGCATGACTTCGCAATCTGCAAAAGTCGCACAATTTGACTTATGTTCTCCATTGTGGCTTTTCTGACCTTGCATGGGAACAACCAAGTTTTCAATCTGGGTCTATTTGAATTCTTGATTTCTTGACGGAATTCTTCACACTGGAAGAGAACATCATCCCATGCCATAACTGCACACAAGAATACATCTGTGGAACAAAATTCCCTTTGCAGCAGCATTTGTCCACCATGCGACATCAAATGGAATTACCTCCCACTTATATAGGAAGACATGATCATATAGGTGACATTCAAAACATTGACCGAAAAAAAAAATATCTTATGAGCTTGGCAGCAGTGTGATGCTAAGATTGTTATGTCTTCAAAACAAAAAACGGAAAACTTTGCAGCTGGTGGTGCTAACAGGACCTCAGTTATGGTAATGAAGGAAGCGAATGTGAGCCGCTTATTGAATGGGGCTATATATCAGCACAATCTTATGATGTTGGCACTGCATTAGCTGGCCACCAGAATAAATATTTTTTGTGGTGTGTAATGGCTAATGAAAAATTGGAAATGCTTCCTTCCAAACTGTTTTTATCTCATCAGGATTGGACAAGAAAGGCCTGAGATACGACATTTTGAAGTGTACGATTCATTTGTTGACCTTTTTCTGGAAAAACTTGGAATTTTGTGCATTGCGTGTGGCAAAAATTTGGTTATTAGAGTTAAAATTGTTATAGGAGTTAAAATTGGCGATGTGATGATGAAATGGCTACAAAAATGCTGGAAGTCTGATATCCTGCATTCTAGAACTCGGTAACTAAAATTACAATCAATCTCTTTCAACAGGGCCTAAAATTTGAGTCGATCTCTCCTGATGTCAGTGAGGATCTCTGTCCTGAAGACTACATCAGGCCTTCAGAATATGCCATTGCCACAGCAAAGCTGAAAGCAGAGGCCGTTAAAGAGAAGCTCCTCTCGCATGGCGGCATGGAGGGAAATGGAAGGGTGCCAGCAGTTCTGCCTGATATCATAGTTGCAGCCGACACTATTGTTGTAAAAGATGGTCAAGTTTATGAGAAGCCTAAAGATGAGGAGGATGCATTTAGGATGTTGGCCAGGTTTGTCTTTCCTCTTTTGTCGAAAAGATTGGCACAAATGATTTGATATTTTCTGTTCCTTTTGGCACAATGCTGGTTTGTCTCGAAAGATCTTGGCCCTGTGGTCTGATGTCTTCTACGAATAGGTCGATGATATTTTTC
The DNA here is from genome assembly GCA_030068105.1 of Sinentomon sp. SZTP_YWyxl. Classification (NCBI taxonomy): domain Eukaryota; kingdom Metazoa; phylum Arthropoda; class Protura; order Sinentomata; family Sinentomidae; genus Sinentomon; species Sinentomon sp. SZTP_YWyxl. The sequence continues at coordinate 9,911 of JASGXE010009682.1, forward strand.
ATTGGGGCTGGTGTCAATAATTGTCAAAACTTGTTTAACCCATCGGAATTTGGCAGCTTATGTCAACAGATTTAAAAAGCATGGGGTCTTTCTTGGTAGGTTCTCCTTTTGATTAGAAGCAGGCCTCACATGATGCAGGCGTGAAAATTCATGTTGCTTTTATTCATTTTCAACAAACAGGTTCTCCAACAGTTCTGTGGATGTGATCTCGGGAGTCTGCATTCTGAAACGTGCACATGGCTCAACATCCTTCGACACCTGTCATTTCTACGAGAAATCTTCCGTCCTTTTTGAAAACCTCACTGAGAAGATGATCAGAGCCTATGTTGACACAAAGGAACCTATGTAAGCTTAGCCAAGAGGATTTTTTCCCTGATTGTTTCATGCACGCCCGAGAACAAAGATGAAAAATTTCTGGCCACAGATGCATGACTTCGCAATCTGCAAAAGTCGCACAATTTGACTTATGTTCTCCATTGTGGCTTTTCTGACCTTGCATGGGAACAACCAAGTTTTCAATCTGGGTCTATTTGAATTCTTGATTTCTTGACGGAATTCTTCACACTGGAAGAGAACATCATCCCATGCCATAACTGCACACAAGAATACATCTGTGGAACAAAATTCCCTTTGCAGCAGCATTTGTCCACCATGCGACATCAAATGGAATTACCTCCCACTTATATAGGAAGACATGATCATGCTTTCAAATTACGCTGGAAACCAGTTTTTAAGGATGTTGGAAAGTTCTCGTTTGTTGCTAGGACTGTTAACGATTGGAACTCTCTTGATGCCAGTGTTTTCGGGGATGGAAATGATATTTCTGTAAAAACATTTCGTAAGAATTTATTAGGTAGTGCCCGCAACAGTGCATGTTGGTAACTGTCTGGTATTTGTCAAAGTTGTGACTGGGCTGTAAAGCTGTCTACATGTTTGTTAATTTGCGCTGGACTGCGTCCATGCAAATTAAATTTAAAATAAATAAATAAAGCATCAGATAGACTTTAAAAAGGCCCGTGTTATCGCAACCTGCCAAGTGACAAAACAGTATAAGCCTTCTCTATCACAAGTTCCATGAATGCCGAGCTCGGCACTCTCACAGTAAGGAGGCCTGCTACGCCCATCCTACACCACCAGCTGTCAAACACAACACAAGACAGCCAGGGCTGCAAAAAGTCGGGAGCACGGGAGCATTGCTTCCGGGATGATTGCAGGCCGACCGGATCAAAAGTGGCCCGGGAGCAAAAAAAAAACATAAAGTTCTCCGACTTTCGTCCGGGATGGAAAGAAATGGAGATTGGCGAGCGAAATGAGCCTTTTCAATTTTTCGGCCGGGATCGAAATGGGCTGACGAGCAAAAAAAAGCTCTTCGACTAAAATATGACCAGGTTCCAAAATCCGTGTTCCAGGCCTCCAAACAACTTTTTGCAGCCCTGATGCCAGCTCACCTAATAACAATCCCAAGTCACTTCTTTTCTGCCAAACTCCCTGTGGCATCAGATATGGAATAGGAATTCCAGCTTGACCTAGCTGCACTCCTGGCTCAAACCCACTCCGTACCCCAACCCTTCCATCGTCTGCCAACACATTTGCCAAACGGCCAGCGATTGACGCTGCGCCACAACCCCCAGTCATGCTTCAACTCAGTATCTGCTGATTTGCCTGAAGAAGCTCCATGCTGTGGGAGCAAAACATCGCACCGAGTTGCAGTTGAACGTACGGATCAGGCTGATTTCAACATGTTTGACTGAGTAGGCCTATGTTGTTGATTTGGCCGGATAAATAAGAAATGTAGCACAAGGGGTGCCTATATGCTATCAATTTCAGTAATTTTGCCATCAATGACTGCTTATGAGGCAGAGTACATATGAGTAAGTATAGTGGCGGCGGAATTAATGTACCCACACATGTGTTTTTCCCATTAAACTGTTGCCTCCGAAACTTTTTTTTCTTTCTTTTTATTCTTATGCAGGCGGTAGAAATTAAAGCGCCAGATTTCAACAAAGCGTTCTAGAGGTGTCAGATTTTGACCTCGGTTACAAAAGAGGATCTTTAATTTCTGGAGCATAGAATTTTTGCCAAAATCTGAACGGTTAGAATTTTTCACATGTATGCGTACATTAATTCCGCCGCCGCTTTACACATTGGACAGCAGAAAAGGTTGTTTTTACGGTCCTGTGGTTCTTGACCTGTATAAATTCGAAAAAAGTTGATGGGCCGAGCAGATGCAGTGGGATATTTTTACCTGAAAATTATGTTGCTATACGTGGTGGTTCAAGTTGAATATTGATTAAAAATTGAGGTCTTAATTGACTCTGAGGAGCAAATGTGACCCCCTGTCCCGTTGATTCTGAAAATCTGAGGAACTTATATCAGGCAGATGGTCAGATTTGCTCCACGGTGCAATTTCATCCTGACATGAACACTCCGGGAGTTTTTGCATCTTGACTCTTCCGCAGGCTGACAAAAATTTTGTTTTTTTTTTCTCATTCAATTCCTCATTCTGTTCTTTCACTCCTGGTGTTGTCCAAAGGCTTCAATCGCCTTTGGACTCCCAAGAGTGTTCATTGTTGGTCCCACCTCAAATTGAAAGTAAACCGCTTCTTTAACAGATGTTTTGGAGCGAATGTTTCTCCATTCCAGATTAACGTCCAAACATAGACGTACACACGCACGTCTACATGTGACTATTGTGAGTTTGAGTAAGGATAATTACCTTGCCATTCCAGATTTTTGAGCGTCAAGCGAGAGCAATGCAATTCAGATGGAAAAAACTGAGTTGGACGCACGCCGACGTGCTAGCTGGTATGGGACCCCCATCTCTGAACTGAAACTATTCGTCGAAATGAGCTCAAATTTCAACCAACTACCCATACCAGAAGCCTTTTGTGATTTTCGGCCCATTCCAAGTCTTACCTATATCTTCTGTAAAGAGAAGCAATTGCATTCAAATGGGTGGATATACGTCTGGGATGGGACTTGGGCCAAAATGATGTACCTACAGCGTGCACTCATTACAGATATAATTCTTACCACAAAATCAATCATTCCAAAGCCTGATCCATGATGCAAGATTTTTTTGTTCGCATCAGTGCTGCTCGCCTTTTGAGCATCCCCAGGCGACCGATCTTGTGGCAGCTGTCTTTTTGGGTGTCGCAGTCCACTTTTTGTTCATTCTTCACCTGGTTGACAGTCCTGGAGTATGTCAAACTAACACTTGTCGGTTTTACTTTCTTGCGGGTACCCCAATTTTCATAGTCCACTTCTCAGATGGGTATCACATATCACAGATAGGTAGATACGTATCACATTCACTTGCAAGTACAGTGGTGGCGGAAAAAGATTACTCACACATGTGTTTTTCCCATCTAACTGTTGCCTCCGAAACTTTTTTTTTCTTTTTACTCTTATGCATTTGGTAGAAATTAAAGTGCCAACTTGCAACGGAGCTTTCTAGAGGTGTCAGATTTTGACATTATTGATGAAAGAGGATCTTTTATTTCTACAGCATGGAGTTTTTGCTAAAATCTCAATAATGGAAATTTTTCACATGTATGGGCAATCTTTTTATACCGCAGCACCCGTTGCACCATTACGCAGTGAACTCACGAGGAGGTTGGAAACAGAGTGGAATAAATTGCCAGCGGTCTCGATGTTGATGAGAATTCAATTCTTGAGAGAGAAAAAAATTGATTTTTGGCTGCAGTTCATGCATTCCAAACGGACTGAGACAAACAGAGATGAGATGACCTCTGGTGATACCGTTGATAAGGCTGATACTGTGGGTGCAGTCTAAACATCCAAGGGCAACTGATCAAATTCACTGTAATTAATGGGTCATGCATAAGCCTAATGTGATGCGGCAGAACGTCAAGATTTTTGCGTCGGATCTTTCCAATGAGAACAGGGTGTTTGAAACCCCAGAAAACCTTGCTGTGCCGTGTGGGTTTCAGGTGCTCCCTGGCTGAAAGGGGAGAGGTAGTTTTTCTCTCAGGCTCCAGGAACCAATTATTGGCAGTCCAGCTGCAGAGATGTATCCTTGGAAGTGTACCTGTCACCAACGAACAGATTGCTGTACAGTACGTTGCAAAAAACCTGTTACATATAGGTACAGGGGGAATGGGAGATGATGATTTCCATTGCAAAATAGGCCTACTTGTAACACATATTGGCTTAGATGGGACAACAAACCAAACAAGAATCATTATGTGAACGACGTGATATAATGACAGCATAATGATTCTTGCTTGGTTTGTTGTCCCATCTAAGCAAATAGCCTATGTGTTTCAAGTATTTTGCAAAAGGAAACACCTTCTTCCATTACGTCTCCATATGTGTAACAAGTATTTTTGCAAATGGAAATCATCATCTCCCATTCCCCCTGATTATGTAACAGGTTTTTTGCAACGTACTGTACCCAGGGGAGCAAATTGTGGACCATCCCGCGATCTGGGATCGTGGATTCAAATCCCCCCAAACCACGGGGCCGGCCACTTGCTAATGCTTTCTTGTGGTGGGCGATTTTGGTCTCCAATCGATTGGATGCAAAATGAAAGCTACCAGGATCGTGGATGCCTGGACATTTTTTGCACCCCTGGCTGTCGGTACTAACATACATTGTTAAAAAATTATTTTGTTGCCGTCTTGGTATTTTGTTTGTTGGTGTTGGAGACCTGGTAACAAGTACATTCATACATACAAGAAAAAATTCTGTTATTTTTTGGTGGGGCCAACCCTTTTTTAATATCATTAGTAAGCGATTGGGTCAGAATTTTGAGATTCCCCCCACTCTCCACTTTTCATTTGGGGGGCGTCTTGATCTGTGACAATCATTGTTTTACTGTGTATTTGTACAGCTGCCCTTTTTTCAACAGTCTTGATGCTGACTGCAGTGGGTGAAAAATGTGCCGCAGCCTTCTGTCGCTCGGAAGTAGGCCCACCCACAGATGCTGAAGAATTCAGATTTTTTTCATTTCACTGAATTTCCCATTAAAATAACCCGTTCTCTGACATTCCTCTGAAATGTCCTCTATTTTTGCCACCGTCTCCTTTCACATTTTTCCTAACTGCAGTATTTTTCTTCTCAGGAACAGGTGTGGTGGATTTGCAGTCCAAGGCAAAGGTTGTACGCTGATAAAGCGTATTGAAGGGGACTATTCCAACGTTGAGGGATTCCCTGTTCACAAGTTTTCCACTAATCTTGTTTCCCTATACGATCTGGACAGTACCTTGACTGGAAACTGCGTGGATAACAGCTGAGTTGACAACTGTTTTTGTTGGGCGACGGATCTCCACGGAACCAGAAAATGTGGTTTTTGTGAACCTCGTTGCAACAGATGGGTATTTTTTGTTTTCATTTGCCAAATTTTTCAGTTTATGACATTTTACGAGATTGTTATTTGTTTCTGGCCTGATTCAGATGTTTGTCGTGTTGTGTTTTTGGAACACCATGTTGTTTATATGTACCGACAGCGACACGTGCTGCCAGCGTAGTTTTCGTTACCAGTTGAGTTTAAAAATTATTGGCCCTTGGCAATCGGAGGTGAATGATAGTCCGAGGCATTGGTTAACCTCTCCCCAACGACTGAAGAAAAACGTCACGTTTTTCCGAAGTCATAAAGATGGTTATCTTTTAGGCCGGTGGTTTTTGTGCAGAAAATTGCATTTAAAAAAAAAAACAATTATTCATTGCTTCAAAGATAATCTTCGCTTAAGAATTCGGCAGGCCGTTATCTGTTTTCTGACTATGTATTTTTCTTTTTGTTTAATATTCTTCATTTTTGGGAGACCTTACAACAAAAAAAAAATACCAAAAAATATTCAAAAAATAAATGAAGGAACAGCACCATAGTTACCTCCTGCCACCGCATTTGGGGGATGGACCCTTATCAAACCTGCCTTTCCCATCACTGTGACCATCATTGGATACATTAGATACTGGCAAGGACAAGCCCAAAGAACTCGAAATGTGAATTTGCATGCAGGGCTTAAAGTGGGTATTGGCCTGCCCTTCAATAGCTGGAGCTAGCCCTTTCTGCCCAAATATGTATCTGGGTGCCCTTACGATC
>JASGXE010009683.1:0-15407 GCA_030068105.1 Sinentomon sp. SZTP_YWyxl
AATTTAAACTCATTCAAAAATGGAAAAAATAACGTGACCGTCACTTCTCTGTGTCCTGCAATTCTCCAAACTACTCTTCCTCTGAGGTTACTCGTATTTCACAAATGTTTTTGAGACGCAATTTTCCCTTTCCAGTTTTCCCAACATTATTTTTATCTTAAAACAGATGCCATTTACCTACTTCTGTTATCCTTTTTTCAAAAGCATGTTCCTTAAGGCAGGTAGGTACTGCTGCTCAAAGGTAAAAAAATTCGTAAAGTTTAAAGAGATGTTGAATATGCCAAAAACTGTACTGAGCTCCCAATGCAAACAATGAAAAGCACATTATGCCTTGACCACTCTGTCTGGATCAAATGTTGGCGAAAACGAGTTCTCAAAATTTTTGGGCTCCCAACAAATAGGTACCAACAACAATAATTAATGCCTAATCAATTAAAACAGATTCAATATAATTAAAAATATTCAAAAGGAAACAGGTATATTTTTTTTATTCAGACCCAACTAATTTTGTGCAGGAATTTGTTTGTTGGTCAGTACTCTTTTCTGATCTTGTGGAAATTTGCAGACAAAGCAATGACCACAAAATGACACCATTCCATGGCGAAAAGGAGTTGGAATGCTCATCGCAGTTCTTTAGATGGAAAAGGCAGCACCAATAGTCAGACCTGCCTAATGTCAACATTTGGTAGGGAATCGTATCTATCTAGCTACCTGTCTGGGTTCTTTTTGCAATTGATAAAATGACTTATCCTGTTGCTGATCTTTTCTCTTTTAATTTAGGCCTCATTGCTCACTTGCATTGAGATGTGCTCAAAATAACGAGAAAAACTACGTGCCACATGTCTTTTTTTGGTTTTATACGTTTTATACGCGTATTATACGTGAGTATAATACGTCACGTATAATACGTGTCCAATTTCCAATTTACCCATCCCTGCGTGGCGCCCCCCCATTTTTCTCTTTTGCGAATTTCCCGGCCCCAAAATGTCACAGAGCAAATCATTAGATTCTTGGAAATAGCCTACTCTTTCAAATTAGGTACCTACGCTTTGTGAATACTCACTATTGTGTGTGTTCTTACGTTCAAGCTATTCGTGCGTCCATCAATCATCGCTTTTTGGTGATCCTTGAATTTTTATCATTTTTATATTTTTATAATTATTTACATTTTTATCTCCTTGAATGAAGTTTTGGTTCGGTTCAGACAAGCAAAGTCTTTAATGACAGGACAGTGCAGTAGGGTGCTTTCCTGATGAGGCTGTGACATATGGTGACAGGATGCACAGTCTTTACAAAATTTCAGACGGATTAGAGGCTTCCAACTGCAGCGCAGCAAATTGAAAAGGCTGCACATTCCAATGCCACGTGAACAAACTTTAAGAACTGGGACAGGTGTTGTAGCTGAATCCATAGAAAAAAGTTGCTCCCGGATAACACACTTCTTTACTGAAGAAATCTCAGCCGCAGTTAACAGCAAAAACGGGTTTAGAATACTGACTCTAGTTCTGTTGCTTCTTTGGAATAAGCAATTATTGTGCAAACACACTCGGAAAAAAGACAGGAACGAAGGCGGCAGATTAAAATGTGTTGGTTGGATCAAAATCAAATGCCCCAATTTTGATGCTGTTTCCTGCAAATGCCAAGATTTTGCTCACCGAATGCGAAGTTTTAACTCATGAAAACGACTGATCATTGGACCCCATAGCTGTGTGGAAATCGATCCAAACCATCCCGGATTAACGATGCGTATCAGCAAGCCAGAATTTCCAAAAAACTTACAAACTGCCAACACTTTCGGAGTTGGAAAAATTACTCAAAATTTAGATTGGAGTCGTGTCCATCTGTCTCTGAAGGTCAAACTGAACTTGAGTCAAGTGTGCTGGGTTGAGTTACAACAACTCATGCACACACTTCATGTTGCCGTTCATCACTCCAAATGTCACAATGCAGCTCTTCGGCCTCAAACACATGCTTAGCGACTGGCATGGATCAGTTGCGTTGACAAAACACTCATCTTTTCTACAAGATTACATTGTGTGATCTCTGAACCAAAGGGGCTCGAGAACGCGAGGGAACATTTTGTCATCATAAATAGCCAGGTCAAAACCATTTCATCGTTTGACGATCGACATCGTCATCCAAAATGTGTTTTTTTTTTTTTATGTGAATGGAACTGATGTGAGATGCCAAGTTTCTGCAGAATTGGCCATCAACTGCCAACCAGTGGGTCCAGAAGCGCCATTTGGAAGGAAAGCGAAGGATGTTTTCGATATTCCCAGCCTCCATTCTCCTGGTCGGTCATCCCTGGATGGAATTCAAGAGTGGGATGCTAACTGAAATGGAGTAGCATTAATAAAAGATCTCACCATCATGGCGTCGAGTCCGCCCATGACCAGATGCTCGGCACAAGCAACTGACAAGAATTGAAATGTCAAAATATCCCCTGCAAACCGGGAATTAGGTGCTTGATTGCCCACAATCGGCGGCATGTTCCTTCAGATATATCAAATTGTTTAAACGTACAGGGTTTCAGAATTTGCCAAAATTGGAAAAGTGAGTCACACAAGACAGCTCATTTTGGCGCCCCCACGGCGGCCAGCACCCCCGGCGCAGTGCCGGGGTTGCCGCACCCAAGTTACGGCCCTGCAGTGCCTTGAGTGCCTGGCAAAGAAGGATTTGCCGAATTGAGCGATGGAAGGGTTGCTTGAGTTGGGGCAGAAACATGGATAATGGATATAGAGTCGGAAGCTTGTTGTGTGCGGAGAGAAAGGTGTGAAATTGAGAAAGAGCAGTGGAGGCGTTGGAGGGTGCAGGTGTCCTTGAAAAATTGCCTGAGATGGTTTTCTGCAAAAGATCAAATGAGGTGGGATGGATTGTATGATGGTTCTTGGGGGAGTGATCTGCTGTTTAGAGCCAGGGTTGGTGCATTGGAGACTGCTAGAATACTCAGATGGGTTGAGGGAAAGGAGGAGTGTAGACTTTGTGTAGCAGAGTCAGAAGACTTGCCGCATGTTTTGCTTTGGTATCGGGAATATGCGGTAGAGAGGAGATCGGTTGGTTGGGAAGAGATGACAGGTGATGTGTGTGGTCAAAATGAGGCTGCTGTGGTTTGTGATCGTTTGGAAATTGGGAGAGAGGATGAGAAGAGTTTGTGGGTGGAGCAGGTGAAGCGTTACCTGCTTAAATGGAAAAGCAGAGTGTCTGTGTGAGTGACTTGATCTGGATATTTTGTCCACTGCTGTGTTTGGGAGTGTGTCTGTGAGTTTTGAAGTTTTTTTCCCTCGATTACCTGGTAGGTAGTTATTGGCGAAAAGAAGCCAGAAACCATACACTTAGTCTGAGTCTTAAATTTTGCCTGCGCTCGAGTTTGAACGAAATTCAACATGGCCGCCAGGCACCAATTGAGCCATTTTTCAGTGTTTCGATTCTTGTTTGCGTTGTTTCTGACGTTTTAGCGGTGAAGCAGTGGTCTGTTCTGTAAAGCCAGTCGCTTCATGATCTGGACCTCAACTCAACCTGCAGGACAGATGGCTGTTCTTTTGCAGGGGGTCGGAAATGGCTCAGTGGCAAATCTTGTTTTTTCATTCTGGCTTCTGTTTTTGTTTTTTGCTTTCACCTCAAACCCCGCATCCAGTTATTTTTCGTTGGGGCTTGGCACCAAGCCACACATACATCATAAAAAATCCAATTTCATCAGAAAATTTTATTTGGAAAATTTTCTCCTTCCCATGATTTTTCCGATATCGCCCTGAAGGCTCATGGGTCAATCTCTCTTGGCAGACAGAATTGGATTTTTTTTTGGTCGCAGTGCTTTGTCCCTCGCCTTGGGTGGGCTCTTGTCTTTTCCAGCTTCTGTTGTTTTGTTGTGGAGATGTTGAGCAGAATCCTGGGTCAACTCCCACCCGTATCCCAACTTCCAAACCAATATCGGCAAATGCTGTTGCCGGCAATGCAAAAAAAAAATCAAAAGCCAGCCTTGTTTCCGATTGGGTATTGGTATCAGACTCTCTGTCAAGCTGAGAAAGCTGCAGGGCTGCAAAAAGTCTGGAGCACGGGAGCTTTGCTCCCGGGACCGTTGTGGGCCGACCGGGATCGAAACGGGCTGGGGAGCAAAAAACAAAGCTCTCCGACTTTCGTCCGGGATGGAAAGAAATGGAGATTGGCGATGCGAAATACCGACCTTTCGCTGTTCGCATTTTTCGCCCGGGATCGAAACGGGCTGACGAGAGAAAAAAAAGCCCTTAGATCAAAATTTGACCAGGCTCCAAAATCCGTGCTCCAGGGCTCCGAACGACTTTTTGCAGCCCTGGAAAGCTGGTCTAACGACACTTGCCAAGGCAAAGCTGAGGACCGCAGCAAACCCGCGCGCAAAGATTGTGAGCAGCCCTGCCGACGCAAAGAGGAAATCGTCGGCGTTGGGCAAACATTCACGGACGAACAAGTCCAACATGCGTCAGGCATGGTCAGGCGTGCAATTTCTTGTTTCCTCGTAGCCGAGCCATTTCCAAAACTGGTTTGCGTCGGAACCAGCTCTGATCGGAAGTGCGCAGCTGCGTGCGCACCGCGAACGAAAAACAAAACCATCAATTCGCCTCAGCCGTGTGTGTTGCGTGTTGCAGTCTTTTTGTCTGGCATCTGTCAATACCAACGATGTGTTTAAGTGGAGAGATAGGTAATGGACGAAGCAGCTTGTATCAGCAGTCTGGTGCATGGGTTTGCCCCTTGGTTGGCAGAAGGAAGAAGTGCGTAATGTAAAGTAAATGAGTGAACGTTTTTTGCAATGTCGAAAATCGATTGTCCCTAAATGGCTATTGGCTGGGCCGATTTCGACGTTTTTGGTGTCCCCAAAAAGTGCACAGATTCCTCGAAATTTTCGACAACTGAGCTGTCAATGCAATGAAAGATATTCATCCAAAGACCGTGTAATGTTGTATGGACGTGCATTTTTCTTCAAATTTGGAGAACTTTCGCACATTTCAGCAAGAGAATCTGGGGCTCTATAGTCATCAAAAAAAGATGATTTTGGTGTCAATCGAAAGAAAATACATTTACCTACAACTTTCTCACAGGTCGATCATTTGTTGAAAAATTTGAATAACAGAACAGCTCACTCTGTTGACAAGGAACATTTAAATCTGCAATGTTGTCAAAGGCGCACTTATTTGCCTGTAATGGCAACACACATTTGCCTGCAAATTCATGGAAATAATTCGATTGAGCACATTTCGCGTTTCCTCAGCTATCAAGTGAAATGATGATTGCCTGGATCGGTTAAAAACTTGGCCATGTAGAGCAATTTTTGAAACGGTGTTTGCAACCGTTGAAACTCATCAGAAAACTCATTCCGTGCCCAGTGCCCACCAATTGGTGGTAAGGGCCAAGTCCTCCAATGTCTGCATTTCGAAGTGGTGAGCCGAGGCCCCGCCTGCCAGTCACGGGTGCGACAAAAACGCTGAACTGCTGAATTGCTGAAAATGGCTAAAACGCTGAACTGCTGAAAATGATGCTGAAAATGGCGAAAACGCTGAAAATAAGTACCTAATTTTTCTGAACAGCTGAAAAACGGCTGAATTGCCTGCTGGAAAGTTGCTGAACCACCAGTGGACCTGCTGAAAAGTTACTGAACCACCCGTGTACCGCTGAAAAGCTGCTGAACCGCCAGTGGACCTGCTGAAAAGTTGCTGAACCACCAGTAGACCTGCTGAAAAGCTGCTGAACCACCGGTAGACCTGCTGAATAGCTGCTGAACCACCAGTAGACCTGCTGAAAAGCTGCTGAACCACCAGTAGACCTGCTGAAAAGCTGCTGGAAAGTTGCTGAACCACCAGTGGACCTGCTGAAAAGCTGCTGAACCACCAGTAGACCTGCTGAAAAGCTGCTGAACCACCAGTACACCTGCTGAAAAGCTGCTGAACCACCAGTAGACCTGCTGAACCGCCAGTAGTCCTGCTGAAAAGCTGCTGAACCACCAGTAGACCTGCTGAAAAGCTGCTGGAAAGTTGCTGAACCACCAGTGGACCTGCTGAAAAGCTGCTGAACCACTAGTAGACCTGCTGAAAAGCTGCTGAACCACCAGTACACCTGCTGAACCACCAGTAGACCTGCTGAACCACCAGTAGTCCTGCTGAAAAGCTGCTTGAAAGTTGCTGAACCACCAGTTGACCTGCTGAAAAGCTGCTGAACCACCAGTTGACCAGCTGAAAAGCTGCTGGAAAGTTGCTGAACCACCAGTGGACCTGCTAAAAAGCTGCTGAACCACCAGTAGACCTGCTGAAAAGCTGCTTCATGATGCTGTCAATAGATTACTTGACTTTGCTCTACTTGACTTCTGTAATCTTGACCCCATAGTTGACCAGCTCTGGACTGAATTCAAGACAGTTTGCACTTTGACCATTGATCACTTTATTCCTAGGCGGGATCCAATTAAAATTAGAAATCTGTCCTTCCCACCTTGGTGTAATGCCAGTCTTCGCCAAAAATACTTAAAAATGTTAAACCTTTTTTCTTCCTGCTCCTCAAACCAGAATCTGTTCCCTCTTTATGCTGCTGCTTTAAAGGATTACCAAAACAATCTGAATTTCATTGAGGCATGCTTTGTTCAGAAACTTGCAATCAATGATGTCATCACATCAAAGCAGTTTTGGAAGTTCCGCAATAGCAAAACTTCCAGTCCAGGTCCCTCTGGTGCCAATGCTGGCCGCTGGGTCGAGTAGCAGTTGTGCTTTGGCTCTGAAGAGCTATCTCAACCCAAAGATTCCTGCTGCATCCACTGTCACCCACAACCGAGTTCAAGCTTTTCTCCGTGATGCTGATTTGATTTCCCTGGAAGCGGTGGTTAAAGCGATCAAAACATAAAAAAAACTCCACTTTCAATGTCATTGATTCCATACCATTGATTCCAACTGATTGGAAAATGAGTATCGTGATACCACTAGTTAAAGGTGGCCAGCCTCTTTCCACTGCCTCCTTCCGACCAATGGATTCTATTCATTTCCATTTCTATTTATTTATCATTGTTCAAAAAGTCAACAAAATAGCAAGAATTATGATGAAATACAATCCAATTTTCACCAACCACGCCAAATTTTATCATTAACCATTACAATTTTGTGATGGTTCGTGATGACAAAAAAGAAATATGTTAAACAACTTACCATAGCCTAGGCCATACACCAAGAGAAAATTGTTCAGGTGTTGATTATAGCTTAAATATTCCCTAATTCCTCGTACACATCCTCTTATCATTTTGTTTTCCTATTTGTTTTTGAGTGTCATAGTAAACTGTTGTATGAAATGGAATCTTGGTCAGCCACAAACCAGGGCAGGTTGAAGCCACTTTATATTAAACAAAAAGCTATTCTCAGAGTGATAGACTTTAAACCAAAGATTTTTCCATCAAACCAATTGTTTGCAAAGTATCGAACTCCGACAATTTATCAAAGTATTGCAGTGCTAGCAGCTTTAATGATTTATAAGCAAGTAAACAACATATTTTGTTCTTCAAGTGTCAATTTAGTAAGGCCAGCAGGTGTGACAAGGTCTTGGGCCGAAAACAATTTTAGACTGCCCAAAACAGTTACGTCCTGGAGCAGGAATTCAACTTTCTCGAGGGGTTTGAGAATATGGAATAGACTGCCAATTTCCGTGAAGCATTCCCATTCTACCTATTCATAATTTTGCAGCTTCCTGCCAAAAATTTGTTCTTGACATGAGAAAGGAAGATTTACATAGGTTAATATTAAATTGAAAACCTGGGCTCACGTAAAACAGGTTCAGATGTGAGTGGTGGGAGTCTCTCACGCACAATTTGGTGGTTAAGGCTACAAGCAGAATTATCTGCTTTGCCTTCCAATATCATCGTATTAGAAAATGTTCAGTGAAAATTTGCAGAGTTGGCATGATTATCAACAATCAAAACTAAAAAAAAAGTGAAACAAGAATACTAAAAGTGAAGGATTTTTTTTACTCAACAGATTCCTGTATGTTTGGCATTTGTTAGTCATTATTTCTCTCGTTTTTTTACACCTAGTACCTTGATTGCATAACAGTCACATCTGAAATGGTTGATGTTGATTGGAAGTTTATCATTTTAGCACGGGTGCACCGCGAACGGGCAAATCACAGAACGTAATTGGATGGAACTTGCAGCCGGGCCGTTCGTAGTGTGTTTTTATTTCGAAGGACTGCTGCAGACTGTTTGGCTGTGGGCTCTGTTCAGTTGCGTCCTGTGACTCTTAGGAGGTTGAGCAGGGCATTTTTGATAGATTCAAAAAACAATGGAAATTCTCAAACATGAGTGCTGGAATCCCATGCACGTTCAAAATAAAAAATATTCGGCCAAGTTCCAGGGCGAGGATTGGTCGCCGCGTCGCCTCCGTCCGCGGGTCGGCAGGTGTTGAACTGGTTGACCACACACATTTGCATACACATCGATACTGTGAATGGCAAGGTCAACCATATCGCCACTCATCAGTCCGTGGGTCGGGGCGGTCCGCCGGTTGATCTTCGTCTTGGAAATTGACCGCTTAGGTGCTGTCAGCACCAGCATCAGGGCATGGTGGCCCACAAAATAAAAATATACCAGATGACTTGCAAACAGATCACAGAAGCCCACATTACATTCTAAATGTTACTGTTAGGCCTACATTACTAAACACTTTTACACAATGCAAAATAGGTAGGCTATACGTTTGTGACTGCCTAAACAACTTGCTTCCTTCTAATGATCTTTTTTTTTCTTTCTTTTCCAAACTTACAGTCGTGTTGCTCCGGGCACACTTCCTTTCACTTTTATTTAGGGACTATGCCACTGTGCATTTGGTGATTATTATGACTATTACTTATTGCATTTCCATACCAATTTCTGTGGACTCTGAAATGCATTTTGATGGAAATGTTTAAATGGCTGGATCATATTCAATCGAAATTCTTCTGGGCAAGTGTTGCACGGCTGTCAACAACCCGATCGTAAGTTTTATTTCATCTGAATCAATGCACTTTTATGCACAATGCAAAAAAAACTGGCACTGGGGTGCATATATGCTTATAAATGAGACAACTAAATTGCTTTGAGATTATAAACGGGTGCATGATGTCTTCATTTTCAATGATCATGAGAGAAATATCGTCAAAAAATGAAAACCGATTTGCATTATTGTTTGTTATGCCTAGGTGATAAATCCTGTATTCTGTTGTGAGAAAAAAACCAATTTGTGTTGTGCTGATTTACCTGTTGAATTAATTAATAAAAAGAGAAACAACAGAAGAAAAAAAAGTGTCGAAAGTTCAAAAGAGAATAGTTCACAAATTCCCAGATAATTTAGGTTCTAACGAAAATTACCTGAAATTTTGAGAATTAGATTTTAATGAAAATTTCCCGTCAACAAGTGGCAAGCGCAATGCTTCTTGTTCCCAGTTAGGTATGTTCCCAAAATCATGAAAAACATTTGACAATTTGTTTTTAATATTACACCATTCAAATAGGCACTCAGCATTTGATGGACTCATAGGTTGTTTTCCAAGCTGGTTGTTTTTTGATTTTTGTGCGACTAGGTACCTATGCCTTTCCATTTTAACTCTCTACTAGGTATGCCCACCTACCGAATGCCTGGACCTATTTTGAGTTCCTTTTTTATTTGCATAAGTCCCTGTTTTTATTTTCTTCCCAAGATCATGAAATGCATGTGTTGTGTTTGATGCTTTGGTCATATCATTTGTGGTGGGATAATAATTTCTTAAGAGGTTACCAGACAGAAACAACCAATTGCCAATGAGTCCTCTTTCTCTTTTCTTCTGATTTCTGATCACCCGCCTGCTCCTTCTTCATGGTGTTTCGTGTTTCGAGATATTTATTTGGTTTTTGGCAACTGGACAATCATGACAAATGGCAAACCATTCGCGGTTTAAAAAGAATTAAAATTCATGATCATGATCAAAAATAGGATAGAATGATGTGGATATCCCCAAAGTTGTACCAGAAGGAGCATTGCCATAAATTAAGTTCTTGGGAACAACGTTACGACACTAGTTAACAACATGGAATTTTGCGATATCCTGTGACATTCCATTTCAGAATCGTATCGATTTTGGATACAGATGCAGATGGTGCATCACAGAAATTGTTTTTTTTTTTCAAAGCCTTGTTTTAAAACGTGTTTGAAACAATGTTTTAAAACAAACAACCCTGAAGAAAGCCAAGCTGTTCACAGTTGTCAGCGCTGTGATAATACAAGTGATAATTCAGCTGTGATAATAGGTACAGCAAGTGATAATACAGCTGTAATAATACAATACTGTGATAGTACCTACGCTGTGACATTTACAAGCTCCGCCAAACAAAAATGCTCACTCCTGCAATGTCTGCTAAGGGTGAAATTGAGCAGCAGAGGTCCTTTGTGAAAAGAAACGACTGGTTTCTTTTGGCTGCACGGCACGCAACTCCAGAGTTTTGGGACCTTACGAAAGCAAGGAAAACAAAAACTGGAGGGTACACATGCCATTTTAGCACGACCATGCATGAAAAGTGCAAGTAGTTTCCTGGTTGTGAGATTCACTTCTTAAAAGTCTTTTGTTTGCCCCGTTTGTTGTTCAGCAGCGTCAACACCACTTGGAACTTCAAAGGATATGCCGATCTGGATATCCTTGCCAACTCTATAGTTGTGCACGAGACATCCAAACATTTGAATGCATTTGAGAACTTGGGGCATCTCGAATTGAAACACAACTCAGTGACCAATAATTCAGACTGGATGTGTTGAAACACAATGAAATAGTTGCTTGGAACAGAGAAATTCTTCGCCGCCTAATTGATACAGTCGTGCTCCTTGCCAAGCCAGAGCTTCCATTCCGAGGGCACAATGACCGGGCCAACTCCGAAAACAGACAAAACTACATTGAATTCATCAATCTGTTGTCCGATTATGATAGCCTGTTGAAGGCAAGAGTGCTTATCCAGATGGGTGCTTACCTATTTGATGAAATATTGAAAAAATCGTCAGGGGTAGGTACCACAAGGAAGTTCATTGGGGCCATTGCTTTTCTGCTTTATATCAATGACATTTTAAATGGATTAGGCCTAAGTTGTGTTGCTAGGCTATTCGCTGATGATTTAGGCTAGGTAGGTAGTTGTTTACTGTCCTTATCTTGGTCACGATTCGCAGGAAGCTTTGCAGTCTGATCTATTAAAGATTAAAAATTGGATGCGATGAGTCGAAGTTTGGTTTGCAGGTCTTGGGGCTTAGATTCGCACTGCAGCCTCAGTCCACAAATTCCACAATTTAGAAGGACACTTAACAGTGGAGGGTGTCCGTTTTTAGAGAAACCACCATAACTATCTTTTGAAAAGCTGCTGGTATTCTGCCATGTCTGTTGTAGGCCCGAAATCTTGCATACCTGCTGGAAAACTGCTGACTGCACTGCACACACACCACACCTGCTGAAAAGTTGTTTCAAAGACTGATTTAGGCACGGCATTCCTTAAATCATCAACGTTCTTTGCTATGTCGTAAGCTCATTGAATTTTGCAGATCTGTTTTGTCGATTTTTTTTTAACCATAGCTTTCCTGATTTTAGAGCTTGAAAGTTTTTGTGGATTTGTTGCACAAGTTAGCACAAATATGAATGCAGATTTTGGACTACAGTGTTTAAAATGTGCACTGAAGAGCCACAAGGTTGTAACTGGCCTGCAATTTCAGGTAAGATTTGGTAGGTAGTTTTTTTAGTTTTACTTTTTTATTTAGAAGAATTCTGTGTGAGTTAGGGCAAATTCCAACGTTTGACCTTGCTGTTCAATAGAATTATTCAAGATGGTCCTTGAATGCTGCTTGCATTGCAGCACTTGAAACTGAACATTGCTGCCCACATGTTGATTCTTCAAAAGGCACAAGTTTTCCAGGGTTGGGCATAGGCGAAGTAGGGCCAAAGCCTTGACCAGGCACCCCCCCCCCCGAGGCCAGTATTTTCCATCGCCAGATGCATCCTGGGCCCCCAAATCATAGTCAAGTATGCACTAATGCAGGTACCTGTATCCACTGCTTAACTTTTCAGTAGTAGGTAGGCCTACTGGGCCTAGATCCCTCTCCTTCCTTGAACATTTAGGCAACATTTGCTTGCTTGTCAGAATTTTACAATCACATCTTAGTCAAAAAAGTCCACGTATTGCTATTGCAGAAACTTGAGGACCAGAAAGTGGGGCATGAAATGCTGCAATGGTACCATTTCATTTAGGTATGTATTTTTCGGATCCCAGACCCTACTTCGATGGCTTTCGGCCACAAAACTGGGTGCCTGTGGCGACCAAACCCCTTCCTAGGAGAGAGAGCCCTTACTCCCCCTCCTAACTTACTACCTACTAACCTTACTCCCCCCTAACTTTTCCATCCCTGTACCTCAATGTGAAAAGGTTGAATGCAGTAGGTTCAAACCACCTAGCCACCTGTTCACAATGATTATTCACCATTGAAATGGATGATTCACTGTGTTGTGCTACACTTCGTTTAGGTTTGCTCATGCTGCCTTTGACATTTTAACTAAAATATTTGGTGGGCAGGTGCCTAGATATCTGTTTTTGTCTTTCCCCCTTAAATTCCACCACCACATTGAAAAATCAAGTTTGCAGCAAATGCACACAGTTCCATCTTCATGGTAAAACCCTTTTCTGCATTTATGGCATTTTGTCATGTCAGAAATAACCCATCAAATCTTATGTTTTCAAGGAGAATTGCACACTTTTTAATGTTGCAATATCTTTGTCAATGTCATCACTCATCCATCTGACAATTTGTGTTCCAGATCTATAGGAGCTTTGCTGTTGCTGCCCCAGAGTCGGTTTCTGCACCAAAACCTAGCTCACGGGTTAAGAAGTTTGCCGTCTACAGATGGGATCCGGAAAAGAAAGGTGATAAGCCAAGGGTGCAGACTTATGATGTCGATCTCAACAGGTTTGGACAATTTTGTTGATCTGACTGAAGCTGATCTCTGCTCCTTTTTAATGGAAACAGCTCTCCAGCAGAGCTCAAGACAGCTTTCCATGCTTTATTTAGGAACAGTGTTTTTTTAAACATTAGGTAGGTACCTACCCACCTACCTGACATATCAGTTTTGCTGTTTTTATTTATCCATCTCACACTGTCAGTGTCAATTTTGCTTGCCATAAGTAGGCAGTCCTGTAGCATTCATGGATCCGACTGAATGCAGTGCCTGCCTGGAAGTATCGCAAATCACTCTTTAGAAGTTTTAGGATTGGTCGAGGATAACGTCCGAAGACGCTTCGACATCAAAGCCGCTTTTTTATCAGATAGGTACCTATCTGTTTATAACATGAGATGGCAAATTTTTATGTTCCATTTGCAAGCTGGGAAGATTTGGAAGGAACCAGCTGCTTGGTTTGATCAATCGTTCTCTGCAATATGCAGGGCACATGAAGTTTTTATGTTTTGTCTTCAGTGGTCTTCGCCAGTCCCCAGGCATGCAAGGCTGATTTCATTTTTAGTTGACCTATTTTGGCCCAACAAAGAAAAGTGGTGACGACATTTCACATCTTGTTCAACTGTTTCATGCTCGTTCACCATCATTGTTTTTGTTTTTTTCCTGCTGTTTTTGGGTCGTTTGTTTGTGTGGTCAATTAATATCTGTTGCACCTGCTCGTATTTGAAGAATGTTGTTCTTTAATTTTGTTCGCCTTGGAAACTCACGAGGCATTTAGGGTCTATTCAGAAAGTTTTATTCATCTTCTAAAAATGAAGCATATTGTTTGTTTAGGTATTGCGTTTGGCATGCTTTTCGTTGCTTTAAAAGCTGGCCTTTTTCTGCTGAGATGAAAACCCTTCCAATATACGAAGGGCGTCCAGAAATTAGGTGCACTTTTTAGTGTACTGCAGCACAATCTTGTCAGATTTTCATGTTCTTGGTATGAAAAGAAAATCCAATTCTTCAACTTTACGGTAGTCTTTGAGGCATTTTTCTCAGATTCCTCTCTCTCTCGAATGATAGCATATGAAGCAGAGGTCTCTTTTACAGACAGGTTGAAATTTGGCACTTATACCGACTTTCACAGTAAAGCTCACCATTTCAAAGTTTCTCACAACTTCGATCACGGGCAAGAAAAATTTGCAGACACTTGCAGAGTGAAATAAGGAACAATTCTCTGCCACCAATATCAATTCGCGGTCGAATGAGACATTTTTCATGAACTTTACGTTTGGAAACTTCGTTCAAACATCAGCAACCTGGATGCCACATGCGATGCGAACCACCAGCAATGCTCATGTTCGATTTTTTGAAAAATGAAAGACCAGGATCACCAAATTATTGAGAATTCAAGATCTTGCTAAATCTTCTGGGATATTCCGGCTATCAGACTTGGACCCAGCTCCATGCATGCCACTCTTTTGTGAATCAGATTTTGCCAATTGGATGTGCTCTGAATTTCAATTTGCAGCAAAATTGGAGTATTGCTTGGGTTGGTGGATTTCCAGTGTTGCATGAATTTGGTCAAAATATGCTACTACACCATCTCCCATGGTCCCCACTTTGCTTCCAGTGGCTTTATTTGATTTCTCCGACAAGGAATTTTCGACGGGAAGGAAATTTTTGGTTGACGTAAGCAAAAAACGGCACTTTTCCAGTAGGCCTATACCAAATAGTGCAATGAAAAATGGATTACTGGCAAAATACCACATCACATACAACGACCACATAAGTGTCACAGAATTTGCAAAAGTCGCACGAATAAAAGGCACAGCAAATTGCCCAAAAATCGACGTGAGTGACGTTGCATTCATATTCAAATTCATATCCCTAAAGGAGGGGGGTTAGGTTAGCTTAGGTTAGGTTAGCCTATCCTGACATATAACCTAAGCTAACCTAACCCAACTGACTTAACCCCCCTCCTTTAGGAATGTGAAATGAATGCAACGTCACTCACGGCAAAAATGGGATTGAATTTTCTGCAGAATAAAAAGTGCATCAACCTCTTGGACAGCCTTCGTACAAAAATAAAGGATCAATATATAAAAAAAAGTTTTATTCATCCCAGACCGGGATCATTTTAGCACTGCTCAGATGATTTTTTCCACAGCTTCAAATTGTACCTGCCAAAGCAAAAACCATTCTGATGATTTATTGTTGTCCAATGACAGGCAGATTGGCATATGTCTGATTTTTGCTGCATTTATTTTATTGGCATATCTCATATTTTTGCTGCATTTATTTTTTGGGCACCGAAACAGACATCGTTCATACAAAAAATGTGCAGATTAGACATCGGACCCAGTTCATGGTTTTGGTACCTACATACCTACTGGCTCACTGTAACTTTGGTTCATTGGGCTGTCATTGCTGGATTGCAGATCTTAGAATGGTCAGCCATTGCCTCTGTCTTCCTTGGAATGCCTACCTATTCACATTAA
>JASGXE010009684.1:0-16532 GCA_030068105.1 Sinentomon sp. SZTP_YWyxl
ACCATATCCTCTCATCTGTTGTCTGCTAGGTACATGCCAACGACACTGGATTGAGGTGCGGGCACACCATAGGGAGTATTCAACAACTGTTTAACCTCAACCTTAACTCAACCTCATCTCAACATGAACCTCAACTCAACAATTCAACCAAAACTCAACCTCAACTCAACATCAACCTCAACTCAACAACTCAACCTTAACTCAACCTCAACTCAACATCAACCTCAACTCAACAACTCAACCTCATCCAAAACTCAACAACCTCAACTCAACAACTCAACCTCAACCTCGACCTCAACTCAACATCAACCTCAACTCAACAACTCAACCAAAACTCAACCTCAACTCAACATCAATCTCAACTCAACAACTCAACCTTAACTCAACCTCAACTCAACATCAACCTCAACTCAACAACTCAACCTCAACCAAAACTCAACAACCTCAACTCAACAACTCAACCTTCAACCTCAACTCAAACTCATCTCAACATCAACCTCAACTCAACCAAAATTCAACAACCTCAACCTCAACAACCTCAACATCAAAACAACTCAATCTCAACCTCGACTGAAGCCTTTGCGCGTGCGCGGAAGTGGATTGGGGATAAAAAAAAATATGCGATTCAACCTGCCACTTGTGCGGCGCTCATGCTCGAGAATCTTGCTTCTTCGCAAATTGTGATTTTTTCATTGGATTTTCTTTGAGGTCTTTTTACGTTTTTTTCCGAACCAAGCCGTTCGCATGCAATTATTTTTCTACCAAACCTATTCTTATCCATTTTTTATTCGTTCGGTTGTAATTTTCCTTCTTCCTTGACTTCGGATTGTTTATCTAATTTGGATTTCAAAGGAGTCTTGGATCAGATCGAACGCTGGGATCGGGACCAGAGCGAGCGATCAAACAGACCAATTGGTTTTGCACGATTCGGAAATTTCGGTTCTTTGGCATGCGAACAGTGGCGGCGGAATTATTGTACTCATACATGTGAAAAATGCGACTGTTCAGATTTTAGCAGAAACTCCATGCATGCTGCAGAAATTAAAGATCCTCTTCTTTACTGAGTCAAAATCTCACCGTTCCGGAACGCTCTGTTGAAATCTGGCGCTTAAATTTCAACCGACCGCACAAGAGTAAAAAGAAAGAAAAACGTTTCGGAGACAACATTTAAATGGAAAAACACATGAATGAGTACATTAATTCCGTCGCCACTGTCATCGTTGCTTCAAAAGTTGAGCAGTGGGATTCCTGGCAACAAAGAGATGAGTGAAAAAATACGTAGCTTAAAAGTGCTTTGTAAGCTTTTGCTTCGCAAAAGCACAATTAGACCGAAACCCGGACTCTGTGTGAAGGTGGATACCAAGATCAGAAACCTGGCTTCCCACTGTCCACCTTGTCCACGCAGTCCATGTCAATAATGGGCCGCTTCGTTAAACGCGAGTTATCTTTATCCTCGCTTTTTCCCATTTAAAATAGGCCTACATGGAAAAAGCCGCGAGTAAAGATGACTCGCGTTTAACGAAGCGGCCCAATGTCTTTGCCAGGAATTTGCACTGGCCTGGACAGCGCTGAGACTCTTCAGAGCGGGGAACACGGAAATTGGTGTGATCCAGGTGAGAGCTGGTTCTTGGGTGACCAACAGCGGAAAACCACCCACTCCCATTTTGGGACTTCCGGGGTGCAGAAGGCGCTTTTGCTCTCGGGGCAAGTGAGAGCGCACTCTGGGTTGGTGGCAGCGGAGGTACTTTCGGGATGGGAAGGCTGGCATGGTAATGCTTTGCTTCCGGGGTATGTGGGAGCGCTTTGCCTTTGAGTCAGGTGGGAGCGCTTTGGTTTCGGGACATGTGGGAGCGATTTGCCTTCGGGGTAATGTGGAAGAGAATTGATTTCTGAGAGCTCTTTGATTTCATGGCCTGTGGGAGCATTTTGCCTTCGATGTGGGAGCGCTTTGCTTTCCATCTATGTGCTGTGAGCGCTTTGCTTTCGGAGAATGTTGGAACGATTTGCTTTCGGTTTCGGTGCATGTGGGAGCATTTTGCCTTCGATGTGGGAGCGCTTTGCTTTCGATCTATGTGGTGGGAGCGCTTTGCTTTCGGAGAATGTTGGAACTATTTGCTTTCGGTTTCGGTGCATGTGGGAGCATTTTGCCTTCGATGTGGGAGCACTTTGCTTTCGATCCATGTGGTGGGGAGCGCTTTGCTTTCGGAGAATGTTGGAACGATTTGCTTTCGGTTTCGGTGCATGTGGGAGCGTTTTGCCTTCGATGTGGGAGCGCTTTGCTTTCGATCTATGTGGTGGGAGCGCTTTGCTTTCGGAGAATGTTGGAACTATTTGCTTTCGGTTTCGGTGCATGTGGGAGCATTTTGCCTTCGATGTGGGAGCGCTTTGCTTTCGATCTATGTGGTGGGAGTGCTTTGCTTTCGGAGAATGTGGAACGATTTGCTTTCGGTTTCGGTGCATGTGGGAGCATTTTCCCTTCGATGTGGGAGCACTTTGCTTTCGATCCATGTGGTGGGGAGCGCTTTGCTTTCGGAGAATGTTGGAACGATTTGCTTTCGGTTTCGGTGCATGTGGGAGCGTTTCGCTTTCGGAGAATGTTGTAGCGATTTGCCTTCCGGGTTTGTGGGAGCACTTGATTACGTGGCTTGTGGGAGAACTTCACCTTTGGGGCATGCGGGAGCACTGTGACTTCGCAGTTTGTGGAAGCGCTTCAACTTTGGGCGCTTTGCCTTCTGTGCAAGCGGGAGCACTTTGACGTCAGTATATGTGGGTGTCCTTTGCTATCAGACCATGAGGGATCTGCAGTCTTTCAGGCTTGAGGCGGGCTCGAGTTCGCGCTTCCAGTGCTCCCACGCGCGTTGAGTGCTCAAGCTTAAACCAACAGCTCTGTTGGGCACGATTCACCCTTGACCCTCTAGAAGATCGTGGTTGTTGGGTTTGGTGCCTTGCATGTTGTCAGAAAATGCAAGTCAGGTGTGTAAAATTGAATGATGGAAGTAAATTCCTGCAAAATATGTTGAATACAAGTGGAGACAATCCTGAATGGATGTTCGACAGCGGGCGAGTTAACTTCACGGACGCCCACAGGGATATGTGTAACAAGGAGCCGCGCGAAAAAACGTGGCCTCCGTGGACGCATGAATATTCAAAACTTCACGGATTGGAATTCGGTTTTCGATCTGTTGTTCGAGAAAGAAAGAAATTCAGATTTCGGCAGGTAGGTGTTCGCAGGTACCTGTTGCAAAGCGCAGGTGAACGGACTGAGCGGAACGGTGCAATTTTCTTGAATATACAGGTTAGCCCAAAGGTTTTTGGCCATATAGGTTTCGGGTAAAATTGTAAATTTGCCGTTTCATGTCATATTTTATGATCTGAAATATTTTATGGCTGTGACCTCGAATGCCAACCCTTTAATCGGATATTTTATTCCCTCGTGGAGTTGTGACATCAGTGGTCAAAATCCAGAAAATGTTTCAAATGGCTAACGTTGGGGAGTTCAAGTCAGGATTAAATTGCGCCGAGGAATAAATTTGACCCCCTGCTTCGCATTTATCCGAAGAGATGGGACAGGGGATCACATTTACGCCTGAGCGCAAATTAAACCTCGACTTGAACTCCCCAAGGTAAATGTGATAAAAAAACAAGTTTTAATTTTTCGTATAACCAGACTTTTTGGCTACCCTGTAGGTATATGCTCACGCAGTTCTGATTTTTAGTATCAACATCCTGATTGAAGTCAGAAAACGTTTTAGAGAGGTCCCAAACTCTGATGAAAACAACAAATTTAGGAACCTACACACATTTTTGCTATAACCAAAGACTTTTGGGCTACCCTGTATTTATGCACGCATGGACCATCGAGAAAAACGCATCTTCTGATGATGCGTCGGCCTACGCATCAGATATGCCATGATGCTCATTATTCATTTTGTAATTTGACCAGCGGTCGTGTAGTTGGTCAGAAAGGGAGCCATACCTATGGAAGCCCCATGCAAAAAGAGTTCGGTTGAAATTCTGAGAATTTGTGCACGAAATGTGAGGTTTCCTACTGGAACACTTTTTCAGCACTTTTCCCTCTGCAGGAGAACGATACCAACGACAATTCAGCATTTTACCCGCTGTAGGAGCACTAGCCAACGACAATTCAGCACTTTTCTCTCTGCAGGAGCAACATACCAACGACAATTTAGCACTTTTCCTTCTTCGGGAGCACGATACCAACGATAATTCACAATTTTTCCCGCTGTAGGAGCACCACCAACGACAATTCAGCACTTTTCCCTCTGCAGAAGCACCACCAACGATAATTCAGCATTTTTCCCGCTGCAGGAGCATCAATTAACTACAATTCAGCATTCTTTCCTCTGCAGGAGCACCATACCAACGACAATTCAGCACTTTTCCCTCTGCAGGAGCACCATACCAAAGACAATTCAGCACTTTTCCTTCTGCGGGTGCGCCACCAACGACAATTCAGCACCTTTCCTTCCGCAGGTGCACCACCAACGACAATTCAGCACTTTTCCCTCTGCAGATGCACCACCAACGACAATTCAGCACTTTTCCCTCTGCAGGTGCAGCAGCAACGACAATTCAGCACTTTTCCCTTTGCAGGTGCACCACCAACGACAATTAACACCAACGACAATTCAGCACCTTTCCCTCTGCAGGTGCACCACCAATGACAATTCAGCACTTTTCCCTCTGCAGGTGCACCACCAACGACAATTCAGCACTTTTACCTCTGCAGGTGCAGCAGCAACGACAATTCAGCACCTTTCCCTCTGCAGGTGCACCACCAACGACAATTCAGCACTTTTCCCTTTGCAGGTGCACCACCAACGACAATTACCACCAACGACAATTCAGCACCTTTCCCTCTGCAGGTGCACCACCAATGACAATTCAGCACTTTTCCCTCTGCAGGTGCACCACCAACGACAATTCAGCACCTTTCCCTCTGCAGGTGCACCACCAACGACAATTCAGCACTTTTCCCTCTGCAGGTGCACCACCAACGACAATTCAGCACCTTTCCCTCTGCAGGTGCAGCAGCAACGACAATTCAGCACCTTTCCCTCTGCAGGTGCACCACCAACGACAATTCAGCACTTTTCCCTTTGCAGGTGCACCACCAACGACAATTCAGCACTTTTCCCTTTGCAGGTGCACCACCAACGACAATTACCACCAACGACAATTCAGCACCTTTCCCTCTGCAGGTGCACCACCAACGACAATTCAGCACTTTTCCCTCTCCAGGTGCACCACCGACGACAATTCAGCACCTTTCCCTCTGCAGGTGCAGCAGCAACGACAATTCAGCACCTTTCCCTCTGCAGGTGCACCACCAACGACAATTCAGCACTTTTCCCTTTGCAGGTGCACCACCAACGACAATTCAGCACTTTTCCCTTTGCAGGTGCACCACCAACGACAATTACCACCAACGACAATTCAGCACCTTTCCCTCTGCAGGTGCACCACCAACGACAATTCAGCACTTTTCCCTCTCCAGGTGCACCACCGACGACAATTCAGCACCTTTCCCTCTGCAGGTGCAGCAGCAACGACAATTCAGCACCTTTCCCTCTGCAGGTGCACCACCAACGACAATTCAGCACTTTTCCCTTTGCAGGTGCACCACCAACGACAATTACCACCAACGACAATTCAGCACTTTTACCTCTGCAGGTGCAGCAGCAACGACAATTCAGCACCTTTCCCTCTGCAGGTGCACCACCAACGACAATTCAGCACTTTTCCCTTTGCAGGTGCACCACCAACGACAATTACCACCAACGACAATTCAGCACCTTTCCCTCTGCAGGTGCACCACCAACGACAATTCAGCACTTTTCCCTCTCCAGGTGCACCACCGACGACAATTCAGCACCTTTCCCTCTGCAGGTGCAGCAGCAACGACAATTCAGCACCTTTCCCTCTGCAGGTGCACCACCAACGACAATTCAGCACTTTTCCCTCTGCAGGTGCACCACCAACGACAATTCAGCACCTTTCTCTCTGCAGGTGCATAACGACAATTCAGCATTTTTCGCGCTGTAGGAGCACAACTACGACAATTCAGCACTTTTCCTTCTGCGGGAGCACGATACCAACGACAATTCAGGATTTGCCCAGCTGTTGGAGCACCACAAACGATAATTCATCACTTTCCCTGCATGGACACCAAGCCAATGAAACTTTGCTTGATGATGAATGAAGTGCCTTCCTTGATGTACGAATAAGTGCCCTCTTGATGGCCGAAGCACCTTCTTTGATGGACGAAGTGCCCTCCTTGACGAAGTACCTTCCTTGATGGACGACGTCCCTCCTTGATTGACTTCTTTGATGGACGATGTGCCCTCCTGGGTGGACGATGTGCCCTACTTCATGGATGAAGTGCCCTCCTTTATGGACGAAGTGCGCCTCCTTGATAGACGAAGTGCCCCCCTTGATGGACGAAGTGCCCTCCTTGACGAAGTACCTTCCTTGATGGACGACGTCCCTCCTTGATTGACTTCTTTGATGGACGATCTGCCCTCCTTGATGGACGAAGCACCTTCTTTGATGGACGAAGTGCCCTCCTTGACGAAGTACCTTCCTTGATGGACGACGTCCCTCCTTGATTGACTTCTTTGATGGACGATCTGCCCTCCTTGATGGACGAAGTGCCCTCCTGAATGGACGAAGTGCCCTCCTTCATGGACGAAGTGCCCTCCTTGATGGACGAAGTGCCTGCCTTGATGGACGAAGTGCCCTCCTTGATGGACGAAGTGCCTTCCTGCGATGTTAATTTTGTAAAACGGCATTGTAGCCACATTTGATCGCGTGTGTGAGTGAGTGCAATTCAAGAGACACCATCGGCCTTGTACTATTCTCCAATGCAACTTATCCTCAGGTTTAACTCAATACCCAATTAAGTGGATAGATTGGTTGCGAAAATTTCATTTCTATGCACAACCTCATTCCTTATCCATTGTTGCATTGAAAGATGCATGCGTTTACTGAATCTGCTATGGAGTTGAACCTGATGAGTTGCAATGTGGGATACAGCCGATATACCAAAATACCAATCTCTGTGCAAAGGTTTGAAAGGATGGAAGAAAGGCTCCTGTGCAGGCAGTCGATTTATCCTTCTTGTTGGTGGTCCTTCTGACCTTCGATAGCATCAATCATCTCGAGCAAGAGTTGAAATTAATTCAAAGAATCTGCCCTGGAAGGTTGAGGATAAAAGGAAATTATTGTCAGGAAAGCTACTCTTTGGTTGGACATGGTCCATCATATCGTGTTTGTGTCCGTTTGAGTATCATCAGCAACGGCTGGGCAACGCATATACAGAGTTTCCCAAAAGTCACTTGACAACCCCTGCTATTTGCTAGATTTCAATCTTCTCTTGTGGGGCTCTTTCTACAGATTTCAGGTTCAGATTGAGCAGGCTGCCTGCTGCAGGTGTTATCCACTCGAATTGGAACAAACTCCACTCCAAGCTCCAGAGTTTCTTCAAAACTGCAATGCACGTTTCTGGAGTTGTCAAGTGACGTTTGGGAAACCTTGCATACGTTTCGACCGCGCAACCCATCCCAAACCTATAGGGTTTAGATGTGATAGATTTAAGCGCTCCGCCAAACCTGTTAGAACATAGCTGTCAACTCAGGTGGCATATAGAATCAATGGCCACATGCGCCACAAAACATCATCGCACTCGTGTAAGGCGTGAATCTACAACAGGCATGTTGAAATTTGGTTTCCCTGCACAAGCCCGAACGTTGGAATTTCCCCATATGTTCGAAGGGTTTTGTCGGGCCCTGTACATAGTTGGTCGTCTTTGGAAGGCGTTTTTTAATTCCGAACTGTAATTATTGGTTGTAAGGCTACAATTTTCTTAATCTCTTTTTGCTACTTCATTTCTCCGCGCGGACCTGCCAGGCATATCTTATAACTCGTGTTAAAATGCACAACGAACATTTTCCGTTTTTTTCTTCCGTTTTTTTTTGTGCCCTTGGCCACACGAACCCCTCCATCACGAATCTTCCTGACCCTCTGACCTGTTCCCACCCTCCTATATGCTGCATTTCTGTGAGTAAGGTTCCGAAAACTTCAGTGTGAACGTGTTCTCCGTCTTCTACAGGTATACACCGTCTTCAGTTCGCCTTCTCCTGGAGTATGTCTGCAATGTCTGGGATCCCTTCAATTTCTGGGTGAAATTCTCCTTCTCGAAGGAGTTCAATCTAAAGCTGCCTGTTCTATCTCCAACGATGACCAAAAGGCGATGTGCCCACCGAAGAACTGCCACAGGTTCAGTATGGTCATGAGACTTGGTCTCAATTTGGTGACAGATTGCGTTGGGACAAAGGAGGCCAGGTCGGTTTGGTGCTGACGCTTTTTTGTCCCCTTTCCGTGACGGATCTGCCACAAATTCTTTCGTTTATTGTTTTTAATATTTTTGTCTTTATTTCTATTTTTATTTTTTATTTTATCACATTTTTGTTTTTAATTTCACTGGTTTGTAAAATTTTCACCCTCCTGCCTTTTTTCACAGTATTTTGCATTTTTCTCGACCAAACATTGTATTTGTGGAGAAACAAAGACTGATTGTTGACGGCAGTTACACTCTAAACATGAGGTTTCTGTATGGAACACCTTGGGAACACCTTTTTAACATGGGCTCAGATGGTTCTTTTCGGAACATTGTTTGCGGAACACGT
Source organism: Sinentomon sp. SZTP_YWyxl (assembly GCA_030068105.1). NCBI lineage: Eukaryota > Metazoa > Arthropoda > Protura > Sinentomata > Sinentomidae > Sinentomon > Sinentomon sp. SZTP_YWyxl. The sequence continues at coordinate 8,709 of JASGXE010009684.1, forward strand.
ACGTATAGTGTGTTCTTGGAACACCATTTTACTGTCACAAATTTGGAACACATATGAGTGATTTGGAACATTCCGTGTGTTCCCAATTGCTCATACGTTCCAAATTTGTGACAGGAAATGAGGAAAATGGTGTTCCAAGAACACACTATGCATGTGCCAAACAATGTTCCGAAAAGAATACTCACATCAACAAAGCCCATGTTTAAAAGGTGTTCCATACCAAAACCTCATGTTTAGAGTTTAGGTAGGGAAGTTACTGGACGGGCAGTAACTCCAAGGGGCCTTTAGAGGTCCACGAAATAAAACTTTTAACTTTTCGGCACTATACAATTTGTCGTGTCCGTTGCTGTCGGGACCGCGCATTGCATGCCCTCGTTGTTGATATGTTGATGTTGATATGTTGATGTAAACAGGTATTCCTTTCTTCCTTTTCTTGTTTTTATGTTTTTCGTCATTTCCAGTAGTAGGTAGGTAACTCCGAAATTACAGGTTACATTATCAACCACTTCTGTTTCGAAGTTTTAAAATTCGCCGCTGGGTTTGGCTTTCCGTTCTTGGTATGGCCTGCATGGCCCGACTGAGGGCCGCAGTTGAAAATGATTCTGATGCGCAAGAATTACATCCACTGCTCGCATACCTGCGTGCCAAGAAAATCTGACAGAAACAACGCTTTCTGATCAATAAACAGGGTGTTTGGAAAAGAACAAAAATTTGCAATAAAGAACGAATCAAATGCACGTAAAGTTGAAAAATGCCTAGAAACATACCAATGCAAAAAATGAAAGACACAAAAAAATGTCAAAAAATTTAAAAAATGGAAAAAAATTTAAAAAATGGAAAGATGTAAAAAATGTGAAAAATGAAAAAAAATGTAAAAAGTGCAAAAAGTGTAAAAAATGTAAAGAATGAAAAAAATTATTAAAAATGTAAGAATGTAGGTTCTTAAAAAATGAAAAAAATGCAAAATGTGAAAAATGTAAAAGTTAGATGTGCCATGAAAATGTACAAAATGTACAAATTATTAATGATGCAGAGCTGCAAAAATATGCGAAAAATTCAATTTCAGAATGTAAATGACGTACGCAATGGAAATGAACAAAACTGTGAAAAATTACAAATGTGCCAAAAAAAATTGGGCAATGAAGGAACAAAAACACATTTCTGGCAACACCAAGATCGGGTGGTGCTATTTTTCCCGCTGCGAAGGGCGCTCTCATATGTGAAGATGAAACATTGCAAGCTTGCACACAAAATTTGTAAACCTAATTCTTTTCTCATCTTTCCCCAAAATTTACAATCCTTTGGCCGGCAATTCAAAGCGTATAGGAATTGCCCTTGATGATCTGCCTAGTGCAATGCAGGCGCATTTTGTACAAGTGAGTCAGCTAATTCGCGTCGGGAAGGCCTTTTTTGGCCAGGAAGGCCTCGGCCAGGTTTATTGGAATTGGTAAAACAGTTCTGGGTTGCATATGAGAGCGAAATTTTCCTTCATTCACAAGTTTTGCCTAAAAAATAAATAAAACGATCGAAACGACAGCATTGGTCTGCTGTGGCCGAGTGCCGACGCGATGGTTTTGGGGTCTCGGGTTCGAATCCCATCAGTTATAATTTGTTTTTCTAAGGGCCATAAAACTGTTTTTTTTTTCAAAATTCTTTTTTTGACACTAAAAGTCTTTTGGGTCACTAAAAGATCAGGTTAGGTCTGGTTAAGTGAGGTTTTCAAAAGTTTCCGCGTTTCAAGTGCAATTTCAAAACAGCTACCGTGAACATTTTTATACCATTTCAAATGTTGCCCCCCGCCAAGCGGGGCATCTGAATTGCGTCAGGAAGGCGCTTTTTTGGACAGATGGGGCACCTCAGTTATTTGTGTCAGGATCCCAGCCGTTTTCACAGGCAAAATTCCCACTTGTTACTCTTCAAAAATAGTTACAGAATATTCGAGAAATCCGTCTTGATAACGGCATGGTGTCACTCTGAATTCGATAGCAGTTATATGGCAAACTCCAGATATTGTTATGAAAAATTCAGTTTGCCGCAGAATTCCAGCTTGCGACCCTTTTCGAAGCAAGACTTTAGCCAGGATTGCGCCAAGATTTCGCCCTGATTGAGCCAAGATTACGCCCAGATTGAGCCAAGATTACGGCCATATTGAGCCAAGATTACGCCCAGATTGAGCCAAGATTACGGCCGTATTGAGCCAAGATTGCGCCCTGATTGAGCCAAGATTGCGCCCTGATTCGGCCAAGATTGCGCCCTGATTGAGCCAAGATTGCGCCAATCTGCGCGCAGTTTTCAGTGGAATGAAGCTGCACTTATCACTGCCTTTTCTGTTTGTCGTCTTCATTGCCATTTGTTTTCAAAAATTCGGATAAACCCGGCTAAAAGCCAACGTCTCAATGACAGCATTGGTATTTTTTATCATCTGATGTTCAAATCGAAAAGTCCGGCCATTTTTCGGCCATTTTTTGGCCATTTTTGCCCATTTTTCGGCCATTTTTTGGCCATTTTTGCCCATTTTTCGGCCATTTTTTGGCCATTTTTGCCCATTTTTCGGCCATTTTTTGAGCACCCAATATTTCGAGGTGAGAGTAAATTGGCGTGGGCATATTAATGATAAATATTTGTATTGTGGTCATGATTTGAGAATCATCCGTTGGGAAAGCGGGTTCCCAACCCAACCTCGGCCGCATAGAGCGGACTGCGCTTGGGAAATTGCATATAATGCGTCGCACACCAGGAATACTAAATAAACTCATTCTCGACTAGATCCCCGTTACCATGGATACCGTCTCTTTGAAGGCGGTTCGAAGTGTAGTTTCCATGGTTACGGCTCTGCAAAGGTACGCAGAAATAATGGTGTTCTTATTTTTTACATTGAATGGAAAAATAATGCTGAAAAGATGGTATAATTACGCATATCGGGAATAAAAAAAAACCGGAGGAAAAACGTGATGATAATGAATGATTATTATCAGTGGGACTAACTGATCATGCCATGCAAGTCAAGGTAAGGATGCATTGGTCCATACCAGAGTTTATTGGACCTTCAACTTGGACTAAACAGTCGCACTGCTCTGAGATCTGCGCTCATCCCCGCCGTCCACGAAGAGGGAAAAACGCAAGAAAAACATTTCTTGCCTCTTGTTCATTTTTCGCTTTGACATGAGGCAACACCGCACATCCAGTGCGCAAAATTTTCCAACGCACCGGTTTCCAAAACAATCCAAAAATTGATTGAAGGCAGGTTCCAGTAGCGAATTTCGGCAGTTGCCGGTTTGGTCGCTACGAGGCGTCGGGTTTAAAAATCGATGGTCCAAATTGTTGGTGCGATGGTTCGAATGGGGGGAATAAAGTTTGATTTTCGAAAAGTCTAAAAGGTGTAATAAAGCTCGGATTGTTCCATCTAACCTGCAATCCTCAACCTAACCCAAACCCCATCCTTTCCCCAAACCCCTCAACTTTTCCCCCTGTTTTGTCTGGGACAAGATTTGGCGGATTTGTTGACGTCAAGAAATTTGATGTTATTCCACGCACGCGGTTACAGTCTAATTTTTATAAGTTGAGCTCTGACCTTTTTCTCGAATGGGGGTTAGGCAGGGATCCCCAAAAGCGTTCCGCCGCGGTTCTTTACGTTCCCTCACATCTTTGACAGACACACAACCAACTCGAACTGGCTCCAACCAAATATTCTTTTCACGCCCATACCAGCACCATCTCATATCAATGAAAAAAACCGGAATATGAAAATCAGCAGCACGATGCTACGAAACAGTTGCAGTACCCTGCCAGCTTACTGAGTGCAGAACAATAGAAAAGCAGGTATAAAGAGATTAGGGTCACGAGAGGTCAGAGCTCAACTTATAAAAATTAGACTGTAGAATTCCACCCGTGGCAAAAATATCTTTCCAACACCAGGAAGTGGGCTGATTGAGGCATTGGGCGACCCAGGCCAGGAGGCCCAGGCAGTCCACCGAGGCAGCATTGGAACCTCTCGCAAAATTTTCATCGCATTGTTGCAAATGCCATGAAAATGAGTGCGCGGATGAACGTCTAATTTTTCAACGTCTATTCAACCCAATAGGTACCTATAGTCAATACCATCGACCGATTTTTTTGTTGCGAAAATTTCATTTCCATGCTCACAGCACTTATTCCATTTCCATTGCTGCATTGAAAAATGCATCCGTCTGTTGAATTGGCTTTATTGAGTGGAATCTGAATGGGGAATGGGGCAATGGGGAATACGGCCGTATGCTTTCTTGGACCTTGCTTTTCGTCTTCCCAATCATTGGGAATATTGTCCTCATTTTTCTGTCCCGTTATTTGGTACTCCGTTTCACGCATATGGCTCTGTTCTTCCCGTTTTCATCTGTTGACGTGATAAACTGGTTCCAATTAGTGTTAACAAATTGTCATCAGCCTATTTTGACATGGGATGCGGTTTTCTGTTTTGGCATTCACATGATTTATTTGACACACAGACATATTGTTGTCGTGTACAGGGTGGGGCATTTAAAACGCACGAAAATACATTCCGGTCGGCTCTATTTTTCATGATGCTGGATCCGCCATACTCTTCCGACATGGGAGAATGCACAGGTCAGGCCAATAGGTACCTACATATAGGCGCTATCCAATTTCGACAGGGTGTGATGCAGTTTAACGCATTGCAAGAACGTGATAAGTGCCTTGCGGGGGAATGTTGCCACAAATTCTAAACTGCGCCTCTGTTACGGACCATGTTCCAGACATTAGACGGGAAATATTTTTGGAATTTTATTGGAACACACCCCAATCTATGTGCCCTTTGACACAACCTGTATAGTCCTTCCCGTTTCAGTTACCCCTTCGTGAAGAATATTTTAAAGTTTGCGAACTAATTAACCGGAGACATCTCAACAACTTAACTAGATATCTCCTTCACTGAATGCATCCTTATCGGTTTTTGGTTCATTTGCCGTGGCGAATCGCATAGTTTAACTTAGGAGGGTGCAGCCCCCTGAAAACGTCCATAACACCATCCTTGCGCATCATCACCAGACTTCAAAGATTTTGAAGTCTGTCATATTTTTTCTGCGGGTCCATTCTGGACGGTGCGGTAATCGCAATAACAAGTGCAGCAGCGCACAGCACAGATAGGGAATGATGGACATGACCTGGGCCGCGTATTTGATAAATCTATACGAATCGGGCACATCACCATCAACCCCATGTTAAAGTCTCGAGCCACAAAAAAGCAGAAAAACATTGTGAACATAGTAAGTGGGTTAGGTAAGGTTGGGATAGGTTAGTTAGGCGAGCCTAATCTTGGCAGATTATGTTCGTTAGGTTAGGTTAGGTTAGGTTAGCTTTATTTTGCTTTTTTGTCTGAGCGCCAAATCGGGATGTCCCCCGATTCGTGTCCCGCTGCCACTGGACAGGTCTTTGGAAACTGCTACCGACTGTGTCATGCAGAAAACCGCTGTCTTTTTCTCTTTTCATTGTTTCTTTGTGGGGGTTTCTGTCACTATGGATTACCCCTTGCAATCCGCCACTGCTTTCTGACCGCACTCGTCTGCATGTTGTTCGGATCACCCCTTCGAAACCAAGCACCCCGAAGAACAGGAAGTTGCGGAGACAGAAGACGTCCCATTACACAGTCATGAATGCAAGCGTGCCCAGAGAGACATCAACAGGCACATGTTTTGGACCGAATCAATGGGAAGAGGAAAAAAGCCAGGAACCCTTCCGCAAACTTGAATGCTCAAGTTCAATGGTGTGTGATCAGTTGTAAATCAGGAGTTTTGACAGGACAGGCATCACTAAAGTCTGTTCATTTTCAGAATGGTCCGCGCCCTTTTTACAGGCAGGGATTTGCAAATTTTTGCAAAAATCTGAATTCGGAGATTTGGCAGGGGCATTCATTTACGAAACTGTCGGTTTTCATCTCTCAATCGTTTAATAATTCCCTTCTCTGAGATTTTCACGATTTTTTGTGGATCTGTCTGGTTGTCTGTTCAACAGAGTCTGTTGAACAGACTCTGTTCCTGTTGAACAGACTCTGTTCCGCTCCTGCTTTTAAAATGTGGTGCAGCGCTGTCCCGAAAAGAAAATTTCGCTGGCCTTCCCTTTGCAATTGGACCTGCCTGCAGTGGCTTGAGACCACATCCGCTGGAGGCTATAGTGGCCGACAACTGGTAAAGAGGCAGAGGAACTCATGTCTGGAAAATTTCAAAATCATGTTTGGGTTGCTTTTCCTTCTGTGACAAGTTTTTCCCAAGCAAACATGCGCCGAAAGTTAAGGGAAAAAATTTGCGACACCGAGAATCGAACCCATACGGTCTTCGGATCCCAAGACCAGTCTCTCAACCACTGAGCCACCAGATCCAGCGAGAATTTCGGCTCTCAAATCGCACTCAAATGAAAATTCTCGGATATTCAGGAAAGGAATGTCTGACTATTAATTGGACACCACTGTCGTGCCCCCGCTCCCACTTTCGTTTTGCTGCGATTTTTGGCGCGGACCATTCTGAATATGAACGCACTTTAGTTGTGTTGTGTTTCGTGTTGTGTAACCTTTGGCTGTCGCGTGGGTTCTATTCTTACATGTGCAGATTTATGTTTATTTATTTATATGTTTCTGGCTTAAGGGTTATCTGGCACAATGGGTTTTTTGCTTTTGGGGTTTTCTAACGAAAGGGTTTTCTGTCTTAATGGTTGTCTAGCTTAAGGGTTTTTTGGTTTAATCGTTTTCCGGCTTAAGGGTTTTTTCCCACAAGGGTTTTCTGACTTAAGGATTTTTTGGATTAAGGATTTTTTGGCTTAAGGGTTGTCTGGCTTTTTTGGTTTAATCGTTTTCCGGCTTAAGGGTTTTTTCCCACAAGGGTTTTCTGACTTAAGGATTTTTTGGATTAAGGGTTTTTTGGCTTAAGGGTTGTCAGGCTTAAGGGTTTTTTGGTTTAATCATTTCCCGGCTTAAGGGTTTTTTCCCACAAGGGTTTTCTCACTTAAGGATTTTTTGGATTAAGGGTTTTTTGGCTATAAGGTTTTCTGACGTAAGGGTCTTATGACTTAAGGGTTTCTGACTTAAGGGTTTTCTGACTTAAGGGTTTTCTCACTTCCGAGTTTTTGGCTCAAGGGTTTTGGCTCATGATGGGTTTTCTGGCTTAAGAGTTTTCTTGGATTTTCTTGGGTTTTGGGTTTTCTGGCTTAAGGGTTTTGTGGCTTAAAGGGGATTTCGATTCGTAGAATTGGACGTAGGTATTTCTCTTATTCCCTCCTTTCTGCCACCATCGACCTACCTTTCAGAATATTGTGAAGGAACCATTTGAAATCGTAAAAGTTCATAAATCGTTTTTGAATGAATCATTTTTGAATCGTAAAATTCACGACCACTTTTGAACCGTTGAATGAATCATTGAATGAATCGATGAACGAATCGTTTTAAATCGTTAAACATGAAACATTCTGAATGAATCATTTTTCAATCGTTTAAGTTCATTTATCATTTTTCTCGTTGAAGGAATCGACGAATGAATCATTTTTGAATCGTAGAATTCAGAAATTATTTTTGAATGGTTGAACGGATCACAAATTCTTTTTAATCGTTAAATTCGTGAGTCACACTATGAATAAATGAATCATATACTCGTAGGTGCTTGAAATTGTGAATCTTGTGAATTTTTGTGAATTTTGCCCAAAAATTCGTGCATTTTCGGTACCGAAAAGCATTTTGTCGACATCCCCATTATTCGTGTTTCCCTTTGTTTCAGATTCGCTCCATCATGATTTGCTCCGCGGGCACTCGAACAGAAACTTTCATTGCAAGCAATTTCTTCAGCAATT